>JASWHU010000366.1:0-94539 GCA_030819815.1 Strix occidentalis | reverse complement strand
TGCTAGCAGGGAATTCTCTGGCCTGCCTTTCCCCAGGCTCTGCAAGCTCTCCAGGGCAACAATAACATCTGGGGCGATGTGTTTCTTTCGTTGCTGAACAAGTGTTAGTGTTTTTCTGCACCTAACACGCGATTCTGAGAAAGCAACGTGAAACACTTTTGCTTCCAGCACAGAAGAAGGTGCTAGCAGGAATTCTCTTGCCTGCCTTTCCCAGTGCTCTGCAAGCTCTCCAGGGCAACATAAAATCTGGGGCGCTGTGCTTTCTTTCGTTGCTGAACAAGTTGTTAGTGTTTTCTGCACAAACGCGATTCTGGAGAAGCAACGTGAACACTTTTGCTTCCCAGGCACAGAGAAGGTGCTAGCAGGGAATTCTCTGCCTGCCTTTCCCCAGTGCTCTGCAAGCTCTCCAGGGCAACATAAACTCTGGGGCTCTGTGCTTTCTTTCCTTCTGACAAGTGTTAGTGTTTTCTGCACAAACGCGATTCTGAGAAGCAACGTGAACACTTTTGCTTCCCAGGCACAGAGAAGGTGCTAGCAGGGAATTCTCTGCCTGCTTTCCCCAGTGCTCTGCAAGCTCTCCAGGGCAACATAAAATCTGGGGCTCTGTGCTTTCTTTCCTTCTGACAAGTGTTAGTGTTTTCTGCACAAACGCGATTCTGAGAAGCAATGTGAACACTTTTGCTTCCCAGGCACAGAGAAGGTGCTAGCAGGGAATTCCTCTGCCTGCCTTTCCCCAGTGCTCTGCAAGCTCTCCAGGGCAACATAAAATCTGGGGCTCTGTGCTTTCTTTCCTTCTGACAAGTGTTAGTGTTTCTGCACAAACGCGATTCTGCGAAGCAATGTGAACACTTTTGCTTCCCCAGGCACAGAGAAGGTGCTAGCAGGGAATTCTCTGCCTGCCTTTCCCAGTGCTCTGCAAGCTCTCCAGGGCAACATAAAATCTGGGGGCTCTGTGCTTTCTTTCCTTCTGAACAAGTGTTAGTGTTTTCTGCACAATCGCGATTCTGAGAAGGCAACGTGAACACTTTTGCTTCCCAGGCACAGAGAAGGTGCTAGCAGGGAATTCTCTGCCTGCTTTTCCCAGGCTCTGCAAGCTCTCCAGGGCAACATAAAATCTGGGGCTCTGTGCTTTCTTTCCTCTGGACAAGTGTTAGTGTTTTCTGCACAAACGCGATTCTGAGAAGCAATGTGAACACTTTTGCTTCCCAGGCACAGAGAAGGTGCTAGCAGGGAATTCTCTGCTGCCTTTCCCCAGTGCTCTGCAAGCTCTCCAGGGCAACATAAAATCTGGGGCTCTGTGCTTTCTTTCGTTCTGAACAAGTGTTAGTGTTTTCTGCACAAACGCGATTCTGAGAAGCAATGTGAACACTTTTGCTTCCCAGGCACAGAGAAGGTGCTAGCAGGGAATTCTCTGCCTGCCTTTCCCCAGTGCTCTGCAAGCTCTCCAGGGCAACATAAAATCTGGGGCTCTGTGCTTTCTTTCCTTCTGAACAAGTGTTAGTGTTTTCTGCACAAACGCGATTCTGAGAAGCAACGTGAACACTTTTGCTTCCCAGGCACAGAGAAGGTGCTAGCAGGGAATTCTCTGCCTGCTTTTCCCCAGTGCTCTGCAAGCTCTCCAGGGCAACATAAAATCTGGGGCTCTGTGCTTTCTTTCCTTCTGGACAAGTGTTAGGTGTTTTCTGCACAAACGTGATTCTGAGAAGCAATGTGAACACTTTTGCTTCCCAGGCACAGAGAAGGTGCTAGCAGGGAATTCTCTGCCTGCTTTCCCCAGTGCTCTGCAAGCTCTCCAGGGCAACATAAAATCTGGGGCTCTGTGCTTTCTTTCCTTCTGAACAAGTGTTAGTGTTTTTCTGCACAAACGCGATTCTGCGAAGCAATGTGAACACTTTTGCTTCCCAGGCACAGAGAAGGGGTGCTAGCAGGGAATCTCTGCCTGCCTTTCCCAGTGCTCTGCAAGCTCTCCAGGGCAACATAAAATCTGGGGCTCTGTGCTTTCTTTCCTTCTGAACAAGTGTTAGTGTTTTCTGCACAAACGCGATTCTGCGAAGCAATGTGAACACTTTTGCTTCCCAGGCACAGAGAAGGTGCTAGCAGGGAATTCTCTGCCTGCTTTCCCCAGTGCTCTGCAAGCTCTCCAGGGCAACATAAAATCTGGGGCGCTGTGCTTTCTTTCGTTCTGAACAAGTGTTAGTGTTTTCTGCACAAACGCGATTTCTGAGAAGCAACGTGAACACTTTTGCTTCCCAGGCACAGAGAAGGTGCTAGCAGGGAATTCTCTGCCTGCCTTTCCCCAGTGCTCTGCAAGCTCTCCAGGGCAACATAAAATCTGGGGCTCTGTGCTTTCTTTCCTTCTGAACAAAGTGTTAGTGTTTTCTGCACAAACGCGATTCTGAGAAGCAACGTGAACACTTTTGCTTCCCAGGCACAGAGAAGGTGCTAGCAGGAATTCTCTGCCTGCTTTTCCCCAGTGCTCTGCAAGCTCTCCAGGGCAACATAAAATCTGGGGCTCTGTGCTTTCTTTCCTTCTGGACAAGTGTTAGTGTTTTCTGCACAAACGCGATTCTGAGAAGCAATGTGAACACTTTTGCTTCCCAGGCACAGAGAAGGTGCTAGCAGGGAATTCTCTGCCTGCCTTTTCCCCAGTGCTCTGCAAGCTCTCCAGGGCAACATAAAATCTGGGCTCTGTGCTTTCTTTCCTTCTGAACAAGTGTTAGTGTTTTCTGCACAAACGCGATTCTGCGAAGCAATGTGAACACTTTTGCTTCCCAGGCACAGAGAAGGTGCTAGCAGGGAATTCTCTGCCTGCCTTTCCCCAGTGCTCTGCAAGCTCTCCAGGGCAACATAAAATCTGGGGCGCTGTGCTTTCTTTCGTTCTGAACAAGTGTTAGTGTTTTCTGCACAAACGCGATTCTGAGAAGCAACGTGAACACTTTTGCTTCCCAGGCACAGAGAAGGTGCTAGCAGGGAATTCTCTGCCTGCCTTTCCCCAGTGCTCTGCAAGCTCTCCAGGGCAACATAAATCTGGGGCTCTGTGCTTTCTTTCCTTCTGAACAAGTGTTAGTGTTTTCTGCACAAACGCGATTCTGAGAAGCAACGTGAACACTTTTGCTTCCCAGGCACAGAGAAGGTGCTAGCAGGGAATTCTCTGCCTGCTTTTCCCCAGTGCTCTGCAAGCTCTCCAGGGCAACATAAAATCTGGGGCTCTGTGCTTTCTTTCCTTCTGGACAAGTGTTAGTGTTTTCTGCACAAACGCGATTCTGAGAAGCAATGTGAACACTTTTGCTTCCCAGGCACAGAGAAGGTGCTAGCAGGGAATTCTCTGCCTGCTTTCCCCAGTGCTCTGCAAGCTCTCCAGGGCAACATAAAAATCTGGGGCTCTGTGCTTTCTTTCGTTCTGAACAAGTGTTAGTGTTTTCTGCACAAACGCGATTCTGAGAAGCAATGTGAACACTTTTGCTTCCCAGGCACAGAGAAGGTGCTAGCAGGGAATTCTCTGCCTGCCTTTCCCCAGTGCTCTGCAAGCTCTCCAGGGCAACATAAAATCTGGGGCTCTGTGCTTTCTTTCCTTCTGAACAAGTGTTAGTGTTTTCTGCACAAACGCGATTCTGAGAAGCAACGTGAACACTTTTGCTTCCCAGGCACAGAGAAGGTGCTAGCAGGGAATTCTCTGCCTGCTTTTCCCCAGTGCTCTGCAAGCTCTCCAGGGCAACATAAAATCTGGGGCTCTGTGCTTTCTTTCCTTCTGGACAAGTGTTAGTGTTTTCTGCACAAACTAGATTCTGAGAAGCAATGTGAACACTTTTGCTTCCAGGCACAGAGAAGGTGCTAGCAGGGAATTCTCTGCCTGCCTTTCCCCAGTGCTCTGCAAGCTCTCCAGGGCAACATAAAATCTGGGGCTCTGTGCTTTCTTTCCTTCTGAACAAGTGTTAGTGTTTTCTGCACAAACGCGATTCTGAGAAGCAATGTGAACACTTTTGCTTCCCAGGCACAGAGAAGGTGCTAGCAGGGAATTCTCTGCCTGCCTTTCCCCAGTGCTCTGCAAGCTCTCCAGGGCAACATAAAATCTGGGGGCTCTGTGCTTTCTTTCCTTCTGAACAAGTGTTAGTGTTTTCTGCACAAACGCGATTCTGAGAAGCAACGTGAACACTTTTGCTTCCCAGGCACAGAGAAGGTGCTAGCAGGGAATTCTCTGCCTGCCTTTCCCCAGTGCTCTGCAAGCTCTCCAGGGCAACATAAAATCTGGGGCTCTGTGCTTTCTTTCCTTCTAAACAAGTGTCAGTGTTTTCTGCACAAACGCGATTCTGAGAAGCCAACGTGAACACTTCTCCTTCCCAGGCACAGAGAAGGTGCTAGCAGGGAATTCTCTGCCTGCCTTTTCCCAGTGCTCTGCAAGCTCTCCAGGGCAACATAAAATCTGGGGCTCTGTGCTTTCTTTCCTTCTGGACAAGTGTTAGTGTTTTCTGCACAAAACGCGATTCTGAGAAGCAATGTGAACACTTTTGCTTCCCAGGCACAGAGAAGGTGCTAGCAGGGAATTCTCTGCCTGCCTTTCCCCAGTGCTCTGCAAGCTCTCCAGGGCAACATAAAATCTGGGGCTCTGTGCTTTCTTTCCTTCTGAACAAGTGTTAGTGTTTTCTGCACAAACGCGATTCTGAGAAGCAACGTGAACACTTTTGCTTCCCAGGCACAGAGAAGGTGCTAGCAGGGAATTCTCTGCTGCCTTTCCCCAGTGCTCTGCAAGCTCTCCAGGGCAACATAAAATCTGGGGCGCTGTGCTTTCTTTCGTTCTGAACAAGTGTTAGTGTTTTCTGCACAAACGCGATTCTGAGAAACAACGTGAACACTTTTGCTTCCCAGGCACAGAGAAGGTGCTAGCAGGGAATTCTCTGCCTGCCTTTCCCCAGTGCTCTGCAAGCTCTCCAGGGCAACATAAAATCTGGGGCTCTGTGCTTTCTTTCCTTCTGAACAAGTGTTAGTGTTTTCTGCACAAACGCGATTCTGAGAAGCAACGTGAACACTTTTGCTTCCCAGGCCATCAGAGAAGGTGCTAGCAGGGAATTCTCTGCCTGCTTTTCCCCAGTGCTCTGCAAGCTCTCCAGGGCAACATAAATCTGGGGCTCTGTGCTTTCTTTCCTTCTGGACAAGTGTTAGTGTTTTCTGCACAAACGCGATTCTGAGAAGCAATGTGAACACTTTTGCTTCCCAGGCACAGAGAAGGTGCTAGCAGGGAATTCTCTGCCTGCCTTTCCCAGTGCTCTGCAAGCTCTCCAGGGCAACATAAAATCTGGGGCTCTGTGCTTTCTTCCTTCTGGACAAGTGTTAGTGTTTTCTGCACAAACGCGATTCTGAGAAGCAACGTGAACACTTTTGCTTCCCAGGCACAGAGAAGGTGCTAGCAAGGGAATTCTCTGCCTGCTTCTTCCCCAGTGCTCTGCAAGCTCTCCAGGGCAACATAAAATCTGGGGCTCTGTGCTTTCTTTCCTTCTGAACAAGTGTTAGTGTTTTCTGCACAAACGTGATTCTGAGAAGCAACGTGAACACTTTTGCCTTCCCAGGCACAGAGAAGGTGCTAGCAGGAATTCTCTGCCTGCCTTTCCCCAGTGCTCTGCAAGCTCTCCAGGGCAACATAAAATCTGGGGCTCTGTGCTTTCTTTCCTTCTGAACAAGTGTCAGTGTTTTCTGCACAAACGCGATTCTGAGAAGCAACGTGAACACTTTTGCTTCCCAGGCACAGAGAAGGTGCTAGCAGGGAATTCTCTGCCTGCCTTTCCCCAGTGCTCTGCAAGCTCTCCAGGGCAACATAAAATCTGGGGCGCTGTGCTTTCTTTCCTTCTGAACAAGTGTTAGTGTTTTCTGCACAAACGCGATTCTGAGAAGCAACGTGAACACTTTTGCTTCCCAGGCACAGAGAAGGTGCTAGCAGGGAATTCTCTGCCTGCCTTTCCCCAGTGCTCTGCAAGCTCTCCAGGGCAACATAAAATCTGGGGCTCTGTGCTTTCTTTCCTTCTGAACAAGTGTTAGTGTTTTCTGCACAAACGCGATTCTGAGAAGCAACGTGAACACTTTGCTTCCCAGGCACAGAGAAGGTGCTAGCAGGGAATTCTCTGCCTGCTTTTCCCCAGTGCTCTGCAAGCTCTCCAGGGCAACATAAAATCTGGGGCTCTGTGCTTTCTTTCCTTCTGGACAAGTGTTAGTGTTTTTCTGCACAAACGCGATTCTGAGAAGCAATGTGGAACACTTTTGCTTCCCAGGCACAGAGAAGGTGCTAGCAGGGAATTCTCTGCCTGCCTTTCCCCAGTGCTCTGCAAGCTCTCCAGGGCAACATAAAATCTGGGGCTCTGTGCTTTCTTTCCTTCTGAACAAGTGTTAGTGTTTTCTGCACAAACGCGATTCTGAGAAGCAACGTGAACACTTTTGCTTCCCAGGCACAGAGAAGGTGCTAGCAGGGAATTCTCTGCCTGCCTTTCCCCAGTGCTCTGCAAGCTCTCCAGGGCAACATAAAATCTGGGGCGCTGTGCTTTCTTTCGTTCTGAACAAGTGTTAGTGTTTTCTGCACAAACGCGATTCTGAGAAGCAACGTGAACACTTTTGCTTCCCAGGCACAGAGAAGGTGCTAGCAGGGAATTCTCTGCCTGCTTTCCCCAGTGCTCTGCAAGCTCTCCCAGGGCAACATAAATCTGGGGCTCTGTGCTTTCTTTCCTTCTGGACAAGTGTTAGTGTTTTCTGCACAAACGCGATTCTGAGAAGCAATGTGAACACTTTTGCTTCCCAGGCACAGAGAAGGTGCTAGCAGGGAATTCTCTGCCTGCCTTTCCCCAGTGCTCTGCAAGCTCTCCAGGGCAACATAAAATCTGGGGCTCTGTGCTTCTTTCCTTCTGAACAAGTGTTAGTGTTTTCTGCACAAACGCGATTCTGAGAAGCAACGTGAACACTTTTGCTTCCCAGGCACAGAGAAGGTGCTAGCAGGGAATTCTCTGCCTGCCTTTTCCCCAGTGCTCTGCAAGCTCTCCAGGGCAACATAAAATCTGGGGCTCTGTGCTTTCTTTCCTTCTGAACAAGTGTTAGTGTTTTCTGCACAAACGTGATTCTGAGAAGCAACGTGAACACTTTTGCTTCCAGGCACAGAGAAGGTGCTAGCAGGGAATTCTCTGCCTGCCTTCCCCAGTGCTCTGCAAGCTCTCCAGGGCAACATAAAATCTGGGGCTCTGTGCTTTCTTTCCTTCTGAACAAGTGTCAGTGTTTTCTGCACAAACGCGATTCTGAGAAGCAACGTGAACACTTTTGCTTCCCAGGCACAGAGAAGGTGCTAGCAGGGAATTCTCTGCCTGCCTTTCCCCAGTGCTCTGCAAGCTCTCCAGGGCAACATAAAATCTGGGGCTCTGTGCTTTCTTTCCTTCTGAACAAGTGTTAGTGTTTTCTGCACAAACGCGATTCTGAGAAGCAACGTGAACACTTTTGCTTCCCAGGCACAGAGAAGGTGCTAGTAGGGGAATTCTCTGCCTGCTTTTCCCCAGTGCTCTGCAAGCTCTCCAGGGCAACATAAAATCTGGGGCTCTGTGCTTTCTTTCCTTCTAAACAAGTGTCAGTGTTTTCTGCACAAACGCGATTCTGAGAAGCAATGTGAACACTTCTCCTTCCCAGGCACAGAGAAGGTGCTAGCAGGGAATTCTCTGCCTGCCTTTCCCCAGTGCTCTGCAATCTCTCCAGGGCAACATAAAATCTGGGGCTCTGTGCTTTCTTTCCTTCTGAACAAGTGTTAGTGTTTTCTGCACAAACGCGATTCTGAGAAGCAACGTGAACACTTTTGCTTCCCAGGCACAGAGAAGGTGCTAGTAGGGAATTCTCTGCCTGCTTTTCCCAGTGCTCTGCAAGCTCTCCAGGGCAACATAAAATCTGGGGCTCTGTGCTTTCTTTCCTTCTGAACAAGTGTTAGTGTTTTCTGCACAAACGTGATTCTGAGAAGCAACGTGAACACTTTTGCTTCCCAGGCACAGAGAAGGTGCTAGCAGGGAATTCTCTGCCTGCCTTTCCCCAGTGCTCTGCAAGCTCTCCAGGGCAACATAAAATCTGGGGCTCTGTGCTTTCTTTCCTTCTGAACAAGTGTCAGTGTTTTCTGCACAAACGCGATTCTGAGAAGCAATGTGAACACTTCTCCTTCCCAGGCACAGAGAAGGTGCTAGCAGGGAATTCTCTGCCTGCCTTTCCCCAGTGCTCTGCAAGCTCTCCAGGGCAACATAAAATCTGGGGCTCTGTGCTTTCTTTCCTTCTGAACAAGTGTTAGTGTTTTCTGCACAAACGCGATTCTGAGAAGCAACGTGAACACTTTTGCTTCCCAGGCACAGAGAAGGTGCTAGTAGGGAATTCTCTGCCTGCTTTTCCCCAGTGCTCTGCAAGCTCTCCAGGGCAACATAAAATCTGGGGCTCTGTGCTTTCTTTCCTTCTGAACAAGTGTTAGTGTTTTCTGCACAAACGCGATTCTGAGAAGCAACGTGAACACTTTTGCTTCCCAGGCACAGAGAAGGTGCTAGCAGGGAATTCTCTGCCTGCCTTTCCCCAGTGCTCTGCAAGCTCTCCAGGGCAACATAAAATCTGGGGCTCTGTGCTTTCTTTCTTCTGAACAAGTGTTAGTGTTTTCTGCACAAACGCGATTCTGAGAAGCAACGTGAACACTTTTGCTTCCCAGGCACAGAGAAGGTGCTAGCAGGGGAATTCTCTGCCTGCCTTTCCCCAGTGCTCTGCAAGCTCTCCAGGGCAACATAAAAATCTGGGGCGCTGTGCTTTCTTTCGTTCTGAACAAGTGTTAGTGTTTTCTGCACAAACGCGATTCTGAGAAGCAACGTGAACACTTTTGCTTCCCAGGCACAGAGAAGGTGCTAGCAGGGAATTCTCTGCCTGCCTTTCCCAGTGCTCTGCAAGCTCTCCAGGGCAACATAAAATCTGGGGCTCTGTGCTTTCTTTCCTTCTGAACAAGTGTTAGTGTTTTCTGCACAAACGCGATTCTGAGAAGCAACGTGAACACTTTTGCTTCCCAGGCACAGAGAAGGTGCTAGCAGGGAATTCTCTGCCTGCTTTTCCCAGTGCTCTGCAAGCTCTCCAGGGCAACATAAAATCTGGGGCTCTGTGCTTTCTTTCCTTCTGGACAAGTGTTAGTGTTTTCTGCACAAACGCGATTCTGAGAAGCAATGTGAACACTTTTGCTTCCCAGGCACAGAGAAGGTGCTAGCAGGGAATTCTCTGCCTGCCTTTCCCCAGTGCTCTGCAAGCTCTCCAGGGCAACATAAAATCTGGGGCTCTGTGCTTTCTTTCCTTCTGAACAAGTGTTAGTGTTTTCTGCACAAACGCGATTCTGAGAAGCAACGTGAACACTTTTGCTTCCCAGGCACAGAGAAGGTGCTAGCAGGGAATTCTCTGCCTGCTTTTCCCCAGTGCTCTGCAAGCTCTCCAGGGCAACATAAAATCTGGGGCTCTGTGCTTTCTTTCCTTCTGAACAAGTGTTAGTGTTTTCTGCACAAACGTGATTCTGAGAAGCAACGTGAACACTTTTGCTTCCCAGGCACAGAGAAGGTGCTAGCAGGGAATTCTCTGCCTGCCTTTCCCCAGTGCTCTGCAAGCTCTCCAGGGCAACATAAAATCTGGGGCTCTGTGCTTTCTTTCCTTCTGAACAAGTGTCAGTGTTTTCTGCACAAACGCGATTCTGAGAAGCAACGTGAACACTTTTGCTTCCCAGGCACAGAGAAGGTGCTAGCAGGGAATTCTCTGCCTGCCTTTCCCCAGTGCTCTGCAAGCTCTCCAGGGCAACATAAAATCTGGGGCTCTGTGCTTTCTTTCCTTCTGAACAAGTGTTAGTGTTTTCTGCACAAACGCGATTCTGAGAAGCAACGTGAACACTTTTGCTTCCCAGGCACAGAGAAGGTGCTAGTAGGGAATTCTCTGCCTGCTTTTCCCCAGTGCTCTGCAAGCTCTCCAGGGCAACATAAAATCTGGGGCTCTGTGCTTTCTTTCCTTCTGAACAAGTGTTAGTGTTTTCTGCACAAACGTGATTCTGAGAAGCAATGTGAACACTTTTGCTTCCCAGGCACAGAGAAGGTGCTAGCAGGGAATTCTCTGCCTGCCTTTCCCCAGTGCTCTGCAATCTCTCCAGGGCAACATAAAATCTGGGGCTCTGTGCTTTCTTTCCTTCTGAACAAGTGTTAGTGTTTTCTGCACAAACGCGATTCTGAGAAGCAACGTGAACACTTTTGCTTCCCAGGCACAGAGAAGGTGCTAGTAGGGAATTCTCTGCCTGCTTTTCCCCAGTGCTCTGCAAGCTCTCCAGGGCAACATAAAATCTGGGGCTCTGTGCTTTCTTTCCTTCTGAACAAGTGTTAGTGTTTTCTGCACAAACGTGATTCTGAGAAGCAACGTGAACACTTTTGCTTCCCAGGCACAGAGAAGGTGCTAGCAGGGAATTCTCTGCCTGCCTTTCCCCAGTGCTCTGCAAGCTCTCCAGGGCAACATAAAATCTGGGGCTCTGTGCTTTCTTTCCTTCTGAACAAGTGTCAGTGTTTTCTGCACAAACGCGATTCTGAGAAGCAATGTGAACACTTCTCCTTCCCAGGCACAGAGAAGGTGCTAGCAGGGAATTCTCTGCCTGCCTTTCCCCAGTGCTCTGCAAGCTCTCCAGGGCAACATAAAATCTGGGGCTCTGTGCTTTCTTTCCTTCTGAACAAGTGTTAGTGTTTTCTGCACAAACGCGATTCTGAGAAGCAACGTGAACACTTTTGCTTCCCAGGCACAGAGAAGGTGCTAGTAGGGAATTCTCTGCCTGCTTTTCCCCAGTGCTCTGCAAGCTCTCCAGGGCAACATAAAATCTGGGGCTCTGTGCTTTCTTTCCTTCTGAACAAGTGTTAGTGTTTTCTGCACAAACGCGATTCTGAGAAGCAACGTGAACACTTTTGCTTCCCAGGCACAGAGAAGGTGCTAGCAGGGAATTCTCTGCCTGCTTTTCCCCAGTGCTCTGCAAGCTCTCCAGGGCAACATAAAATCTGGGGCTCTGGGCTTTCTTTCCTTCTGAACAAGTGTCAGTGTTTTCTGCACAAACGCGATTCTGCGAAGCAATGTGAACACTTTTGCTTCCCAGGCACAGAGAAGGTGCTAGCAGGGAATTCTCTGCCTGCTTTTCCCCAGTGCTCTGCAAGCTCTCCAGGGCAACATAAAATCTGGGGCTCTGTGCTTTCTTTCCTTCTGAACAAGTGTTAGTGTTTTCTGCACAAACGCGATTCTGAGAAGCAACGTGAACACTTTTGCTTCCCAGGCACAGAGAAGGTGCTAGCAGGGAATTCTCTGCCTGCTTTTCCCCAGTGCTCTGCAAGCTCTCCAGGGCAACATAAAATCTGGGGCTCTGGGCTTTCTTTCCTTCTGAACAAGTGTCAGTGTTTTCTGCACAAACGCGATTCTGCGAAGCAATGTGAACACTTTTGCTTCCCAGGCACAGAGAAGGTGCTAGCAGGGAATTCTCTGCCTGCTTTTCCCCAGTGCTCTGCAAGCTCTCCAGGGCAACATAAAATCTGGGGCTCTGTGCTTTCTTTCCTTCTGAACAAGTGTTAGTGTTTTCTGCACAAACGCGATTCTGAGAAGCAACGTGAACACTTTTGCTTCCCAGGCACAGAGAAGGTGCTAGCAGGGAATTCTCTGCCTGCCTTTCCCCAGTGCTCTGCAAGCTCTCCAAGGCAACATAAAATCTGGGGCGCTGTGCTTTCTTTCGTTCTGAACAAGTGTTAGTGTTTTCTGCACAAACGCGATTCTGAGAAGCAATGTGAACACTTCTCCTTCCCAGGCACAGAGAAGGTGCTAGCAGGGAATTCTCTGCCTGCCTTTCCCCAGTGCTCTGCAAGCTCTCCAGGGCAACATAAAATCTGGGGCGCTGTGCTTTCTTTCCTTCTAAACAAGTGTCAGTGTTTTCTGCACAAACGCGATTCTGAGAAGCAACGTGAACACTTTTGCTTCCCAGGCACAGAGAAGGTGCTAGCAGGGAATTCTCTGCCTGCTTTTCCCCAGTGCTCTGCAAGCTCTCCAGGGCAACATAAAATCTGGGGCTCTGTGCTTTCTTTCCTTCTGAACAAGTGTTAGTGTTTTCTGCACAAACGTGATTCTGAGAAGCAACGTGAACACTTTTGCTTCCCAGGCACAGAGAAGGTGCTAGCAGGGAATTCTCTGCCTGCCTTTCCCCAGTGCTCTGCAAGCTCTCCAGGGCAACATAAAATCTGGGGCTCTGTGCTTTCTTTCCTTCTGAACAAGTGTCAGTGTTTTCTGCACAAACGCGATTCTGAGAAGCAACGTGAACACTTTTGCTTCCCAGGCACAGAGAAGGTGCTAGCAGGGAATTCTCTGCCTGCCTTTCCCCAGTGCTCTGCAAGCTCTCCAGGGCAACATAAAATCTGGGGCTCTGTGCTTTCTTTCCTTCTGAACAAGTGTTAGTGTTTTCTGCACAAACGCGATTCTGAGAAGCAACGTGAACACTTTTGCTTCCCAGGCACAGAGAAGGTGCTAGCAGGGAATTCTCTGCCTGCTTTTCCCCAGTGCTCTGCAAGCTCTCCAGGGCAACATAAAATCTGGGGCTCTGTGCTTTCTTTCCTTCTGAACAAGTGTTAGTGTTTTCTGCACAAACGTGATTCTGAGAAGCAACGTGAACACTTTTGCTTCCCAGGCACAGAGAAGGTGCTAGCAGGGAATTCTCTGCCTGCCTTTCCCCAGTGCTCTGCAAGCTCTCCAGGGCAACATAAAATCTGGGGCTCTGTGCTTTCTTTCCTTCTGAACAAGTGTCAGTGTTTTCTGCACAAACGCGATTCTGAGAAGCAATGTGAACACTTTTGCTTCCCAGGCACAGAGAAGGTGCTAGCAGGGAATTCTCTGCCTGCCTTTCCCCAGTGCTCTGCAAGCTCTCCAGGGCAACATAAAATCTGGGGCTCTGTGCTTTCTTTCCTTCTAAACAAGTGTCAGTGTTTTCTGCACAAACGCGATTCTGAGAAGCAATGTGAACACTTCTCCTTCCCAGGCACAGAGAAGGTGCTAGCAGGGAATTCTCTGCCTGCCTTTCCCCAGTGCTCTGCAATCTCTCCAGGGCAACATAAAATCTGGGGCTCTGTGCTTTCTTTCCTTCTGAACAAGTGTTAGTGTTTTCTGCACAAACGCGATTCTGCGAAGCAATGTGAACACTTCTCCTTCCCAGGCACAGAGAAGGTGCTAGTAGGGAATTCTCTGCCTGCCTTTCCCCAGTGCTCTGCAAGCTCTCCAGGGCAACATAAAATCTGGGGCTCTGTGCTTTCTTTCCTTCTGAACAAGTGTTAGTGTTTTCTGCACAAACGTGATTCTGAGAAGCAACGTGAACACTTTTGCTTCCCAGGCACAGAGAAGGTGCTAGCAGGGAATTCTCTGCCTGCCTTTCCCCAGTGCTCTGCAAGCTCTCCAGGGCAACATAAAATCTGGGGCTCTGTGCTTTCTTTCCTTCTGAACAAGTGTCAGTGTTTTCTGCACAAACGCGATTCTGAGAAGCAATGTGAACACTTCTCCTTCCCAGGCACAGAGAAGGTGCTAGCAGGGAATTCTCTGCCTGCCTTTCCCCAGTGCTCTGCAAGCTCTCCAGGGCAACATAAAATCTGGGGCTCTGTGCTTTCTTTCCTTCTGGACAAGTGTTAGTGTTTTCTGCACAAACGCGATTCTGAGAAGCAACGTGAACACTTTTGCTTCCCAGGCACAGAGAAGGTGCTAGTAGGGAATTCTCTGCCTGCTTTTCCCCAGTGCTCTGCAAGCTCTCCAGGGCAACATAAAATCTGGGGCTCTGTGCTTTCTTTCCTTCTGAACAAGTGTTAGTGTTTTCTGCACAAACGCGATTCTGAGAAGGAACGTGAACACTTTTGCTTCCCAGGCACAGAGAAGGTGCTAGCAGGGAATTCTCTGCCTGCTTTTCCCCAGTGCTCTGCAAGCTCTCCAGGGCAACATAAAATCTGGGGCTCTGGGCTTTCTTTCCTTCTGAACAAGTGTCAGTGTTTTCTGCACAAACGCGATTCTGCGAAGCAATGTGAACACTTTTGCTTCCCAGGCACAGAGAAGGTGCTAGCAGGGAATTCTCTGCCTGCTTTTCCCCAGTGCTCTGCAAGCTCTCCAGGGCAACATAAAATCTGGGGCTCTGTGCTTTCTTTCCTTCTGAACAAGTGTTAGTGTTTTCTGCACAAACGCGATTCTGAGAAGCAACGTGAACACTTTTGCTTCCCAGGCACAGAGAAGGTGCTAGCAGGGAATTCTCTGCCTGCTTTTCCCCAGTGCTCTGCAAGCTCTCCAGGGCAACATAAAATCTGGGGCTCTGTGCTTTCTTTCCTTCTGAACAAGTGTTAGTGTTTTCTGCACAAACGTGATTCTGAGAAGCAACGTGAACACTTTTGCTTCCCAGGCACAGAGAAGGTGCTAGCAGGGAATTCTCTGCCTGCCTTTCCCCAGTGCTCTGCAAGCTCTCCAGGGCAACATAAAATCTGGGGCTCTGTGCTTTCTTTCCTTCTGAACAAGTGTCAGTGTTTTCTGCACAAACGCGATTCTGAGAAGCAACGTGAACACTTTTGCTTCCCAGGCACAGAGAAGGTGCTAGCAGGGAATTCTCTGCCTGCCTTTCCCCAGTGCTCTGCAAGCTCTCCAGGGCAACATAAAATCTGGGGCTCTGTGCTTTCTTTCCTTCTGAACAAGTGTTAGTGTTTTCTGCACAAACGCGATTCTGAGAAGCAACGTGAACACTTTTGCTTCCCAGGCACAGAGAAGGTGCTAGTAGGGAATTCTCTGCCTGCTTTTCCCCAGTGCTCTGCAAGCTCTCCAGGGCAACATAAAATCTGGGGCTCTGTGCTTTCTTTCCTTCTGAACAAGTGTTAGTGTTTTCTGCACAAACGTGATTCTGAGAAGCAACGTGAACACTTTTGCTTCCCAGGCACAGAGAAGGTGCTAGCAGGGAATTCTCTGCCTGCCTTTCCCCAGTGCTCTGCAAGCTCTCCAGGGCAACATAAAATCTGGGGCTCTGTGCTTTCTTTCCTTCTGAACAAGTGTCAGTGTTTTCTGCACAAACGCGATTCTGAGAAGCAATGTGAACACTTTTGCTTCCCAGGCACAGAGAAGGTGCTAGCAGGGAATTCTCTGCCTGCCTTTCCCCAGTGCTCTGCAAGCTCTCCAGGGCAACATAAAATCTGGGGCTCTGTGCTTTCTTTCCTTCTAAACAAGTGTCAGTGTTTTCTGCACAAACGCGATTCTGAGAAGCAATGTGAACACTTCTCCTTCCCAGGCACAGAGAAGGTGCTAGCAGGGAATTCTCTGCCTGCCTTTCCCCAGTGCTCTGCAATCTCTCCAGGGCAACATAAAATCTGGGGCTCTGTGCTTTCTTTCCTTCTGAACAAGTGTTAGTGTTTTCTGCACAAACGCGATTCTGAGAAGCAACGTGAACACTTTTGCTTCCCAGGCACAGAGAAGGTGCTAGTAGGGAATTCTCTGCCTGCTTTTCCCCAGTGCTCTGCAAGCTCTCCAGGGCAACATAAAATCTGGGGCTCTGTGCTTTCTTTCCTTCTGAACAAGTGTTAGTGTTTTCTGCACAAACGTGATTCTGAGAAGCAACGTGAACACTTTTGCTTCCCAGGCACAGAGAAGGTGCTAGCAGGGAATTCTCTGCCTGCCTTTCCCCAGTGCTCTGCAAGCTCTCCAGGGCAACATAAAATCTGGGGCTCTGTGCTTTCTTTCCTTCTGAACAAGTGTCAGTGTTTTCTGCACAAACGCGATTCTGAGAAGCAATGTGAACACTTCTCCTTCCCAGGCACAGAGAAGGTGCTAGCAGGGAATTCTCTGCCTGCCTTTCCCCAGTGCTCTGCAAGCTCTCCAGGGCAACATAAAATCTGGGGCTCTGTGCTTTCTTTCCTTCTGAACAAGTGTTAGTGTTTTCTGCACAAACGCGATTCTGAGAAGCAACGTGAACACTTTTGCTTCCCAGGCACAGAGAAGGTGCTAGTAGGGAATTCTCTGCCTGCTTTTCCCCAGTGCTCTGCAAGCTCTCCAGGGCAACATAAAATCTGGGGCTCTGTGCTTTCTTTCCTTCTGAACAAGTGTTAGTGTTTTCTGCACAAACGCGATTCTGAGAAGGAACGTGAACACTTTTGCTTCCCAGGCACAGAGAAGGTGCTAGCAGGGAATTCTCTGCCTGCTTTTCCCCAGTGCTCTGCAAGCTCTCCAGGGCAACATAAAATCTGGGGCTCTGGGCTTTCTTTCCTTCTGAACAAGTGTCAGTGTTTTCTGCACAAACGCGATTCTGCGAAGCAATGTGAACACTTTTGCTTCCCAGGCACAGAGAAGGTGCTAGCAGGGAATTCTCTGCCTGCTTTTCCCCAGTGCTCTGCAAGCTCTCCAGGGCAACATAAAATCTGGGGCTCTGTGCTTTCTTTCCTTCTGAACAAGTGTTAGTGTTTTCTGCACAAACGCGATTCTGAGAAGCAACGTGAACACTTTTGCTTCCCAGGCACAGAGAAGGTGCTAGCAGGGAATTCTCTGCCTGCTTTTCCCCAGTGCTCTGCAAGCTCTCCAGGGCAACATAAAATCTGGGGCTCTGGGCTTTCTTTCCTTCTGAACAAGTGTCAGTGTTTTCTGCACAAACGCGATTCTGCGAAGCAATGTGAACACTTTTGCTTCCCAGGCACAGAGAAGGTGCTAGCAGGGAATTCTCTGCCTGCTTTTCCCCAGTGCTCTGCAAGCTCTCCAGGGCAACATAAAATCTGGGGCTCTGTGCTTTCTTTCCTTCTGAACAAGTGTTAGTGTTTTCTGCACAAACGTGATTCTGAGAAGCAACGTGAACACTTTTGCTTCCCAGGCACAGAGAAGGTGCTAGCAGGGAATTCTCTGCCTGCCTTTCCCCAGTGCTCTGCAAGCTCTCCAGGGCAACATAAAATCTGGGGCTCTGTGCTTTCTTTCCTTCTGGACAAGTGTTAGTGTTTTCTGCACAAACGCGATTCTGAGAAGCAATGTGAACACTTTTGCTTCCCAGGCACAGAGAAGGTGCTAGCAGGGAATTCTCTGCCTGCCTTTCCCCAGTGCTCTGCAAGCTCTCCAGGGCAACATAAAATCTGGGGCTCTGTGCTTTCTTTCCTTCTGGACAAGTGTTAGTGTTTTCTGCACAAACGCGATTCTGAGAAGCAATGTGAACACTTCTCCTTCCCAGGCACAGAGAAGGTGCTAGCAGGGAATTCTCTGCCTGCCTTTCCCCAGTGCTCTGCAAGCTCTCCAGGGCAACATAAAATCTGGGGCGCTGTGCTTTCTTTCGTTCTGAACAAGTGTTAGTGTTTTCTGCACAAACGCGATTCTGAGAAGCAATGTGAACACTTCTCCTTCCCAGGCACAGAGAAGGTGCTAGCAGGGAATTCTCTGCCTGCCTTTCCCCAGTGCTCTGCAAGCTCTCCAGGGCAACATAAAATCTGGGGCTCTGTGCTTTCTTTCCTTCTAAACAAGTGTCAGTGTTTTCTGCACAAACGCGATTCTGAGAAGCAATGTGAACACTTCTCCTTCCCAGGCACAGAGAAGGTGCTAGCAGGGAATTCTCTGCCTGCCTTTCCCCAGTGCTCTGCAATCTCTCCAGGGCAACATAAAATCTGGGGCTCTGTGCTTTCTTTCCTTCTGAACAAGTGTTAGTGTTTTCTGCACAAACGCGATTCTGAGAAGCAACGTGAACACTTTTGCTTCCCAGGCACAGAGAAGGTGCTAGTAGGGAATTCTCTGCCTGCTTTTCCCCAGTGCTCTGCAAGCTCTCCAGGGCAACATAAAATCTGGGGCTCTGTGCTTTCTTTCCTTCTGAACAAGTGTTAGTGTTTTCTGCACAAACGTGATTCTGAGAAGCAACGTGAACACTTTTGCTTCCCAGGCACAGAGAAGGTGCTAGCAGGGAATTCTCTGCCTGCCTTTCCCCAGTGCTCTGCAAGCTCTCCAGGGCAACATAAAATCTGGGGCTCTGTGCTTTCTTTCCTTCTGAACAAGTGTCAGTGTTTTCTGCACAAACGCGATTCTGAGAAGCAATGTGAACACTTCTCCTTCCCAGGCACAGAGAAGGTGCTAGCAGGGAATTCTCTGCCTGCCTTTCCCCAGTGCTCTGCAAGCTCTCCAGGGCAACATAAAATCTGGGGCTCTGTGCTTTCTTTCCTTCTGAACAAGTGTTAGTGTTTTCTGCACAAACGCGATTCTGAGAAGCAACGTGAACACTTTTGCTTCCCAGGCACAGAGAAGGTGCTAGTAGGGAATTCTCTGCCTGCTTTTCCCCAGTGCTCTGCAAGCTCTCCAGGGCAACATAAAATCTGGGGCTCTGTGCTTTCTTTCCTTCTGAACAAGTGTTAGTGTTTTCTGCACAAACGTGATTCTGAGAAGCAACGTGAACACTTTTGCTTCCCAGGCACAGAGAAGGTGCTAGCAGGGAATTCTCTGCCTGCCTTTCCCCAGTGCTCTGCAAGCTCTCCAGGGCAACATAAAATCTGGGGCTCTGTGCTTTCTTTCCTTCTGGACAAGTGTTAGTGTTTTCTGCACAAACGCGATTCTGAGAAGCAATGTGAACACTTTTGCTTCCCAGGCACAGAGAAGGTGCTAGCAGGGAATTCTCTGCCTGCCTTTCCCCAGTGCTCTGCAAGCTCTCCAGGGCAACATAAAATCTGGGGCTCTGTGCTTTCTTTCCTTCTGGACAAGTGTTAGTGTTTTCTGCACAAACGCGATTCTGAGAAGCAATGTGAACACTTCTCCTTCCCAGGCACAGAGAAGGTGCTAGCAGGGAATTCTCTGCCTGCCTTTCCCCAGTGCTCTGCAAGCTCTCCAGGGCAACATAAAATCTGGGGCGCTGTGCTTTCTTTCGTTCTGAACAAGTGTTAGTGTTTTCTGCACAAACGCGATTCTGAGAAGGAATGTGAACACTTCTCTTTCCCAGGCACAGAGAAGGTGCTAGCAGGGAATTCTCTGCCTGCCTTTCCCCAGTGCTCTGCAAGCTCTCCAGGGCAACATAAAATCTGGGGCTCTGTGCTTTCTTTCCTTCTGAACAAGTGTTAGTGTTTTCTGCACAAACGCGATTCTGAGAAGCAATGTGAACACTTTTGCTTCCCAGGCACAGAGAAGGTGCTAGCAGGGAATTCTCTGCCTGCTTTTCCCCAGTGCTCTGCAAGCTCTCCAGGGCAACATAAAATCTGGGGCTCTGTGCTTTCTTTCCTTCTGGACAAGTGTTAGTGTTTTCTGCACAAACGCGATTCTGAGAAGCAATGTGAACACTTTTGCTTCCCAGGCACAGAGAAGGTGCTAGCAGGGAATTCTCTGCCTGCCTTTCCCCAGTGCTCTGCAAGCTCTCCAGGGCAACATAAAATCTGGGGCTCTGTGCTTTCTTTCCTTCTGAACAAGTGTTAGTGTTTTCTGCACAAACGCGATTCTGCGAAGCAATGTGAACACTTTTGCTTCCCAGGCACAGAGAAGGTGCTAGCAGGGAATTCTCTGCCTGCCTTTCCCCAGTGCTCTGCAAGCTCTCCAGGGCAACATAAAATCTGGGGCGCTGTGCTTTCTTTCGTTCTGAACAAGTGTTAGTGTTTTCTGCACAAACGCGATTCTGAGAAGCAACGTGAACACTTTTGCTTCCCAGGCACAGAGAAGGTGCTAGCAGGGAATTCTCTGCCTGCCTTTCCCCAGTGCTCTGCAAGCTCTCCAGGGCAACATAAAATCTGGGGCTCTGTGCTTTCTTTCCTTCTGGACAAGTGTTAGTGTTTTCTGCACAAACGCGATTCTGAGAAGCAATGTGAACACTTCTCCTTCCCAGGCACAGAGAAGGTGCTAGCAGGGAATTCTCTGCCTGCCTTTCCCCAGTGCTCTGCAAGCTCTCCAGGGCAACATAAAATCTGGGGCTCTGTGCTTTCTTTCCTTCTAAACAAGTGTCAGTGTTTTCTGCACAAACGCGATTCTGAGAAGCAATGTGAACACTTCTCCTTCCCAGGCACAGAGAAGGTGCTAGCAGGGAATTCTCTGCCTGCCTTTCCCCAGTGCTCTGCAATCTCTCCAGGGCAACATAAAATCTGGGGCTCTGTGCTTTCTTTCCTTCTGAACAAGTGTTAGTGTTTTCTGCACAAACGCGATTCTGAGAAGCAACGTGAACACTTTTGCTTCCCAGGCACAGAGAAGGTGCTAGTAGGGAATTCTCTGCCTGCTTTTCCCCAGTGCTCTGCAAGCTCTCCAGAGCAACATAAAATCTGGGGCTCTGTGCTTTCTTTCCTTCTGAACAAGTGTTAGTGTTTTCTGCACAAACGTGATTCTGAGAAGCAACGTGAACACTTTTGCTTCCCAGGCACAGAGAAGGTGCTAGCAGGGAATTCTCTGCCTGCCTTTCCCCAGTGCTCTGCAAGCTCTCCAGGGCAACATAAAATCTGGGGCTCTGTGCTTTCTTTCCTTCTGAACAAGTGTTAGTGTTTTCTGCACAAACGCGATTCTGAGAAGCAATGTGAACACTTCTCCTTCCCAGGCACAGAGAAGGTGCTAGCAGGGAATTCTCTGCCTGCTTTTCCCCAGTGCTCTGCAAGCTCTCCAGGGCAACATAAAATCTGGGGCTCTGTGCTTTCTTTCCTTCTGGACAAGTGTTAGTGTTTTCTGCACAAACGCGATTCTGAGAAGCAATGTGAACACTTTTGCTTCCCAGGCACAGAGAAGGTGCTAGCAGGGAATTCTCTGCCTGCCTTTCCCCAGTGCTCTGCAAGCTCTCCAGGGCAACATAAAATCTGGGGCTCTGTGCTTTCTTTCCTTCTGAACAAGTGTTAGTGTTTTCTGCACAAACGCGATTCTGCGAAGCAATGTGAACACTTTTGCTTCCCAGGCACAGAGAAGGTGCTAGCAGGGAATTCTCTGCCTGCCTTTCCCCAGTGCTCTGCAAGCTCTCCAGGGCAACATAAAATCTGGGGCTCTGTGCTTTCTTTCGTTCTGAACAAGTGTTAGTGTTTTCTGCACAAACGCGATTCTGAGAAGCAACGTGAACACTTTTGCTTCCCAGGCACAGAGAAGGTGCTAGCAGGGAATTCTCTGCCTGCCTTTCCCCAGTGCTCTGCAAGCTCTCCAGGGCAACATAAAATCTGGGGCTCTGTGCTTTCTTTCCTTCTGAACAAGTGTTAGTGTTTTCTGCACAAACGCGATTCTGAGAAGCAACGTGAACACTTTTGCTTCCCAGGCACAGAGAAGGTGCTAGCAGGGAATTCTCTGCCTGCTTTTCCCCAGTGCTCTGCAAGCTCTCCAGGGCAACATAAAATCTGGGGCTCTGTGCTTTCTTTCCTTCTGGACAAGTGTTAGTGTTTTCTGCACAAACGCGATTCTGAGAAGCAATGTGAACACTTTTGCTTCCCAGGCACAGAGAAGGTGCTAGCAGGGAATTCTCTGCCTGCCTTTCCCCAGTGCTCTGCAAGCTCTCCAGGGCAACATAAAATCTGGGGCGCTGTGCTTTCTTTCGTTCTGAACAAGTGTTAGTGTTTTCTGCACAAACGCGATTCTGAGAAGCAACGTGAACACTTTTGCTTCCCAGGCACAGAGAAGGTGCTAGCAGGGAATTCTCTGCCTGCCTTTCCCCAGTGCTCTGCAAGCTCTCCAGGGCAACATAAAATCTGGGGCTCTGTGCTTTCTTTCCTTCTGAACAAGTGTTAGTGTTTTCTGCACAAACGCGATTCTGAGAAGCAACGTGAACACTTTTGCTTCCCAGGCACAGAGAAGGTGCTAGCAGGGAATTCTCTGCCTGCTTTTCCCCAGTGCTCTGCAAGCTCTCCAGGGCAACATAAAATCTGGGGCTCTGTGCTTTCTTTCCTTCTGGACAAGTGTTAGTGTTTTCTGCACAAACGCGATTCTGAGAAGCAATGTGAACACTTTTGCTTCCCAGGCACAGAGAAGGTGCTAGCAGGGAATTCTCTGCCTGCCTTTCCCCAGTGCTCTGCAAGCTCTCCAGGGCAACATAAAATCTGGGGCTCTGTGCTTTCTTTCCTTCTGAACAAGTGTTAGTGTTTTCTGCACAAACGCGATTCTGCGAAGCAATGTGAACACTTTTGCTTCCCAGGCACAGAGAAGGTGCTAGCAGGGAATTCTCTGCCTGCCTTTCCCCAGTGCTCTGCAAGCTCTCCAGGGCAACATAAAATCTGGGGCGCTGTGCTTTCTTTCGTTCTGAACAAGTGTTAGTGTTTTCTGCACAAACGCGATTCTGAGAAGCAACGTGAACACTTTTGCTTCCCAGGCACAGAGAAGGTGCTAGCAGGGAATTCTCTGCCTGCCTTTCCCCAGTGCTCTGCAAGCTCTCCAGGGCAACATAAAATCTGGGGCTCTGTGCTTTCTTTCCTTCTGAACAAGTGTTAGTGTTTTCTGCACAAACGCGATTCTGAGAAGCAACGTGAACACTTTTGCTTCCCAGGCACAGAGAAGGTGCTAGCAGGGAATTCTCTGCCTGCCTTTCCCCAGTGCTCTGCAAGGTCTCCAGGGCAACATAAAATCTGGGGCTCTGTGCTTTCTTTCCTTCTGGACAAGTGTTAGTGTTTTCTGCACAAACGCGATTCTGAGAAGCAATGTGAACACTTTTGCTTCCCAGGCACAGAGAAGGTGCTAGCAGGGAATTCTCTGCCTGCCTTTCCCCAGTGCTCTGCAAGCTCTCCAGGGCAACATAAAATCTGGGGCTCTGTGCTTTCTTTCCTTCTGAACAAGTGTTAGTGTTTTCTGCACAAACGCGATTCTGCGAAGCAATGTGAACACTTTTGCTTCCCAGGCACAGAGAAGGTGCTAGCAGGGAATTCTCTGCCTGCCTTTCCCCAGTGCTCTGCAAGCTCTCCAGGGCAACATAAAATCTGGGGCGCTGTGCTTTCTTTCGTTCTGAACAAGTGTTAGTGTTTTCTGCACAAACGCGATTCTGAGAAGCAACGTGAACACTTTTGCTTCCCAGGCACAGAGAAGGTGCTAGCAGGGAATTCTCTGCCTGCCTTTCCCCAGTGCTCTGCAAGCTCTCCAGGGCAACATAAAATCTGGGGCTCTGTGCTTTCTTTCCTTCTGAACAAGTGTTAGTGTTTTCTGCACAAACGCGATTCTGAGAAGCAACGTGAACACTTTTGCTTCCCAGGCACAGAGAAGGTGCTAGCAGGGAATTCTCTGCCTGCTTTTCCCCAGTGCTCTGCAAGCTCTCCAGGGCAACATAAAATCTGGGGCTCTGTGCTTTCTTTCCTTCTGGACAAGTGTTAGTGTTTTCTGCACAAACGTGATTCTGAGAAGCAATGTGAACACTTTTGCTTCCCAGGCACAGAGAAGGTGCTAGCAGGGAATTCTCTGCCTGCCTTTCCCCAGTGCTCTGCAAGCTCTCCAGGGCAACATAAAATCTGGGGCTCTGTGCTTTCTTTCCTTCTGAACAAGTGTTAGTGTTTTCTGCACAAACGCGATTCTGCGAAGCAATGTGAACACTTTTGCTTCCCAGGCACAGAGAAGGTGCTAGCAGGGAATTCTCTGCCTGCCTTTCCCCAGTGCTCTGCAAGCTCTCCAGGGCAACATAAAATCTGGGGCGCTGTGCTTTCTTTCCTTCTGAACAAGTGTTAGTGTTTTCTGCACAAACGCGATTCTGAGAAGCAACGTGAACACTTTTGCTTCCCAGGCACAGAGAAGGTGCTAGCAGGGAATTCTCTGCCTGCCTTTCCCCAGTGCTCTGCAAGCTCTCCAGGGCAACATAAAATCTGGGGCTCTGTGCTTTCTTTCCTTCTGAACAAGTGTTAGTGTTTTCTGCACAAACGCGATTCTGAGAAGCAACGTGAACACTTTTGCTTCCCAGGCACAGAGAAGGTGCTAGCAGGGAATTCTCTGCCTGCTTTTCCCCAGTGCTCTGCAAGCTCTCCAGGGCAACATAAAATCTGGGGCTCTGTGCTTTCTTTCCTTCTGGACAAGTGTTAGTGTTTTCTGCACAAACGCGATTCTGAGAAGCAATGTGAACACTTTTGCTTCCCAGGCACAGAGAAGGTGCTAGCAGGGAATTCTCTGCCTGCCTTTCCCCAGTGCTCTGCAAGCTCTCCAGGGCAACATAAAATCTGGGGCTCTGTGCTTTCTTTCCTTCTGAACAAGTGTTAGTGTTTTCTGCACAAACGCGATTCTGAGAAGCAACGTGAACACTTTTGCTTCCCAGGCACAGAGAAGGTGCTAGCAGGGAATTCTCTGCCTGCCTTTCCCCAGTGCTCTGCAAGCTCTCCAGGGCAACATAAAATCTGGGGCTCTGTGCTTTCTTTCCTTCTGGACAAGTGTTAGTGTTTTCTGCACAAACGCGATTCTGAGAAGCAATGTGAACACTTTTGCTTCCCAGGCACAGAGAAGGTGCTAGCAGGGAATTCTCTGCCTGCCTTTCCCCAGTGCTCTGCAAGCTCTCCAGGGCAACATAAAATCTGGGGCTCTGTGCTTTCTTTCCTTCTGAACAAGTGTTAGTGTTTTCTGCACAAACGCGATTCTGAGAAGCAACGTGAACACTTTTGCTTCCCAGGCACAGAGAAGGTGCTAGCAGGGAATTCTCTGCCTGCTTTTCCCCAGTGCTCTGCAAGCTCTCCAGGGCAACATAAAATCTGGGGCTCTGTGCTTTCTTTCCTTCTGAACAAGTGTTAGTGTTTTCTGCACAAACGTGATTCTGAGAAGCAACGTGAACACTTTTGCTTCCCAGGCACAGAGAAGGTGCTAGCAGGGAATTCTCTGCCTGCCTTTCCCCAGTGCTCTGCAAGCTCTCCAGGGCAACATAAAATCTGGGGCTCTGTGCTTTCTTTCCTTCTGAACAAGTGTCAGTGTTTTCTGCACAAACGCGATTCTGAGAAGCAACGTGAACACTTTTGCTTCCCAGGCACAGAGAAGGTGCTAGCAGGGAATTCTCTGCCTGCCTTTCCCCAGTGCTCTGCAAGCTCTCCAGGGCAACATAAAATCTGGGGCTCTGTGCTTTCTTTCCTTCTGAACAAGTGTTAGTGTTTTCTGCACAAACGCGATTCTGAGAAGCAACGTGAACACTTTTGCTTCCCAGGCACAGAGAAGGTGCTAGCAGGGAATTCTCTGCCTGCCTTTCCCCAGTGCTCTGCAAGCTCTCCAGGGCAACATAAAATCTGGGGCTCTGTGCTTTCTTTCCTTCTGAACAAGTGTTAGTGTTTTCTGCACAAACGCGATTCTGAGAAGCAACGTGAACACTTTTGCTTCCCAGGCACAGAGAAGGTGCTAGCAGGGAATTCTCTGCCTGCTTTTCCCCAGTGCTCTGCAAGCTCTCCAGGGCAACATAAAATCTGGGGCTCTGTGCTTTCTTTCCTTCTGGACAAGTGTTAGTGTTTTCTGCACAAACGCGATTCTGAGAAGCAATGTGAACACTTTTGCTTCCCAGGCACAGAGAAGGTGCTAGCAGGGAATTCTCTGCCTGCCTTTCCCCAGTGCTCTGCAAGCTCTCCAGGGCAACATAAAATCTGGGGCTCTGTGCTTTCTTTCCTTCTGAACAAGTGTTAGTGTTTTCTGCACAAACGCGATTCTGAGAAGCAACGTGAACACTTTTGCTTCCCAGGCACAGAGAAGGTGCTAGCAGGGAATTCTCTGCCTGCTTTTCCCCAGTGCTCTGCAAGCTCTCCAGGGCAACATAAAATCTGGGGCTCTGTGCTTTCTTTCCTTCTGAACAAGTGTTAGTGTTTTCTGCACAAACGTGATTCTGAGAAGCAACGTGAACACTTTTGCTTCCCAGGCACAGAGAAGGTGCTAGCAGGGAATTCTCTGCCTGCCTTTCCCCAGTGCTCTGCAAGCTCTCCAGGGCAACATAAAATCTGGGGCTCTGTGCTTTCTTTCCTTCTGAACAAGTGTCAGTGTTTTCTGCACAAACGCGATTCTGAGAAGCAACGTGAACACTTTTGCTTCCCAGGCACAGAGAAGGTGCTAGCAGGGAATTCTCTGCCTGCCTTTCCCCAGTGCTCTGCAAGCTCTCCAGGGCAACATAAAATCTGGGGCTCTGTGCTTTCTTTCCTTCTGAACAAGTGTTAGTGTTTTCTGCACAAACGCGATTCTGAGAAGCAACGTGAACACTTTTGCTTCCCAGGCACAGAGAAGGTGCTAGTAGGGAATTCTCTGCCTGCTTTTCCCCAGTGCTCTGCAAGCTCTCCAGGGCAACATAAAATCTGGGGCTCTGTGCTTTCTTTCCTTCTGAACAAGTGTTAGTGTTTTCTGCACAAACGTGATTCTGAGAAGCAACGTGAACACTTTTGCTTCCCAGGCACAGAGAAGGTGCTAGCAGGGAATTCTCTGCCTGCCTTTCCCCAGTGCTCTGCAAGCTCTCCAGGGCAACATAAAATCTGGGGCTCTGTGCTTTCTTTCCTTCTGAACAAGTGTCAGTGTTTTCTGCACAAACGCGATTCTGAGAAGCAATGTGAACACTTTTGCTTCCCAGGCACAGAGAAGGTGCTAGCAGGGAATTCTCTGCCTGCCTTTCCCCAGTGCTCTGCAAGCTCTCCAGGGCAACATAAAATCTGGGGCTCTGTGCTTTCTTTCCTTCTAAACAAGTGTCAGTGTTTTCTGCACAAACGCGATTCTGAGAAGCAATGTGAACACTTCTCCTTCCCAGGCACAGAGAAGGTGCTAGCAGGGAATTCTCTGCCTGCCTTTCCCCAGTGCTCTGCAAGCTCTCCAGGGCAACATAAAATCTGGGGCTCTGTGCTTTCTTTCCTTCTGAACAAGTGTTAGTGTTTTCTGCACAAACGCGATTCTGAGAAGCAACGTGAACACTTTTGCTTCCCAGGCACAGAGAAGGTGCTAGTAGGGAATTCTCTGCCTGCTTTTCCCCAGTGCTCTGCAAGCTCTCCAGGGCAACATAAAATCTGGGGCTCTGTGCTTTCTTTCCTTCTGAACAAGTGTTAGTGTTTTCTGCACAAACGTGATTCTGAGAAGCAACGTGAACACTTTTGCTTCCCAGGCACAGAGAAGGTGCTAGCAGGGAATTCTCTGCCTGCCTTTCCCCAGTGCTCTGCAAGCTCTCCAGGGCAACATAAAATCTGGGGCTCTGTGCTTTCTTTCCTTCTGAACAAGTGTCAGTGTTTTCTGCACAAACGCGATTCTGAGAAGCAATGTGAACACTTCTCCTTCCCAGGCACAGAGAAGGTGCTAGCAGGGAATTCTCTGCCTGCCTTTCCCCAGTGCTCTGCAAGCTCTCCAGGGCAACATAAAATCTGGGGCGCTGTGCTTTCTTTCCTTCTAAACAAGTGTCAGTGTTTTCTGCACAAACGCGATTCTGAGAAGCAATGTGAACACTTCTCCTTCCCAGGCACAGAGAAGGTGCTAGCAGGGAATTCTCTGCCTGCCTTTCCCCAGTGCTCTGCAAGCTCTCCAGGGCAACATAAAATCTGGGGCTCTGTGCTTTCTTTCCTTCTGAACAAGTGTTAGTGTTTTCTGCACAAACGCGATTCTGAGAAGGAACGTGAACACTTTTGCTTCCCAGGCACAGAGAAGGTGCTAGCAGGGAATTCTCTGCCTGCTTTTCCCCAGTGCTCTGCAAGCTCTCCAGGGCAACATAAAATCTGGGGCTCTGTGCTTTCTTTCCTTCTGGACAAGTGTTAGTGTTTTCTGCACAAACGCGATTCTGAGAAGCAATGTGAACACTTTTGCTTCCCAGGCACAGAGAAGGTGCTAGCAGGGAATTCTCTGCCTGCCTTTCCCCAGTGCTCTGCAAGCTCTCCAGGGCAACATAAAATCTGGGGCTCTGTGCTTTCTTTCCTTCTGAACAAGTGTTAGTGTTTTCTGCACAAACGCGATTCTGAGAAGCAACGTGAACACTTTTGCTTCCCAGGCACAGAGAAGGTGCTAGCAGGGAATTCTCTGCCTGCTTTTCCCCAGTGCTCTGCAAGCTCTCCAGGGCAACATAAAATCTGGGGCTCTGTGCTTTCTTTCCTTCTGAACAAGTGTTAGTGTTTTCTGCACAAACGTGATTCTGAGAAGCAACGTGAACACTTTTGCTTCCCAGGCACAGAGAAGGTGCTAGCAGGGAATTCTCTGCCTGCCTTTCCCCAGTGCTCTGCAAGCTCTCCAGGGCAACATAAAATCTGGGGCTCTGTGCTTTCTTTCCTTCTGAACAAGTGTCAGTGTTTTCTGCACAAACGCGATTCTGAGAAGCAACGTGAACACTTTTGCTTCCCAGGCACAGAGAAGGTGCTAGCAGGGAATTCTCTGCCTGCCTTTCCCCAGTGCTCTGCAAGCTCTCCAGGGCAACATAAAATCTGGGGCTCTGTGCTTTCTTTCCTTCTGAACAAGTGTTAGTGTTTTCTGCACAAACGCGATTCTGAGAAGCAACGTGAACACTTTTGCTTCCCAGGCACAGAGAAGGTGCTAGTAGGGAATTCTCTGCCTGCTTTTCCCCAGTGCTCTGCAAGCTCTCCAGGGCAACATAAAATCTGGGGCTCTGTGCTTTCTTTCCTTCTGAACAAGTGTTAGTGTTTTCTGCACAAACGTGATTCTGAGAAGCAACGTGAACACTTTTGCTTCCCAGGCACAGAGAAGGTGCTAGCAGGGAATTCTCTGCCTGCCTTTCCCCAGTGCTCTGCAAGCTCTCCAGGGCAACATAAAATCTGGGGCTCTGTGCTTTCTTTCCTTCTGAACAAGTGTCAGTGTTTTCTGCACAAACGCGATTCTGAGAAGCAATGTGAACACTTTTGCTTCCCAGGCACAGAGAAGGTGCTAGCAGGGAATTCTCTGCCTGCCTTTCCCCAGTGCTCTGCAATCTCTCCAGGGCAACATAAAATCTGGGGCTCTGTGCTTTCTTTCCTTCTGAACAAGTGTTAGTGTTTTCTGCACAAACGCGATTCTGAGAAGCAACGTGAACACTTTTGCTTCCCAGGCACAGAGAAGGTGCTAGTAGGGAATTCTCTGCCTGCTTTTCCCCAGTGCTCTGCAAGCTCTCCAGGGCAACATAAAATCTGGGGCTCTGTGCTTTCTTTCCTTCTGAACAAGTGTTAGTGTTTTCTGCACAAACGTGATTCTGAGAAGCAACGTGAACACTTTTGCTTCCCAGGCACAGAGAAGGTGCTAGCAGGGAATTCTCTGCCTGCCTTTCCCCAGTGCTCTGCAAGCTCTCCAGGGCAACATAAAATCTGGGGCTCTGTGCTTTCTTTCCTTCTGAACAAGTGTTAGTGTTTTCTGCACAAACGCGATTCTGAGAAGCAACGTGAACACTTTTGCTTCCCAGGCACAGAGAAGGTGCTAGTAGGGAATTCTCTGCCTGCTTTTCCCCAGTGCTCTGCAAGCTCTCCAGGGCAACATAAAATCTGGGGCTCTGTGCTTTCTTTCCTTCTGAACAAGTGTTAGTGTTTTCTGCACAAACGCGATTCTGAGAAGGAACGTGAACACTTTTGCTTCCCAGGCACAGAGAAGGTGCTAGCAGGGAATTCTCTGCCTGCTTTTCCCCAGTGCTCTGCAAGCTCTCCAGGGCAACATAAAATCTGGGGCTCTGTGCTTTCTTTCCTTCTGAACAAGTGTTAGTGTTTTCTGCACAAACGTGATTCTGAGAAGCAACGTGAACACTTTTGCTTCCCAGGCACAGAGAAGGTGCTAGCAGGGAATTCTCTGCCTGCCTTTCCCCAGTGCTCTGCAAGCTCTCCAGGGCAACATAAAATCTGGGGCTCTGTGCTTTCTTTCCTTCTGAACAAGTGTCAGTGTTTTCTGCACAAACGCGATTCTGAGAAGCAACGTGAACACTTTTGCTTCCCAGGCACAGAGAAGGTGCTAGCAGGGAATTCTCTGCCTGCCTTTCCCCAGTGCTCTGCAAGCTCTCCAGGGCAACATAAAATCTGGGGCTCTGTGCTTTCTTTCCTTCTGAACAAGTGTTAGTGTTTTCTGCACAAACGCGATTCTGAGAAGCAACGTGAACACTTTTGCTTCCCAGGCACAGAGAAGGTGCTAGTAGGGAATTCTCTGCCTGCTTTTCCCCAGTGCTCTGCAAGCTCTCCAGGGCAACATAAAATCTGGGGCTCTGTGCTTTCTTTCCTTCTGAACAAGTGTTAGTGTTTTCTGCACAAACGTGATTCTGAGAAGCAACGTGAACACTTTTGCTTCCCAGGCACAGAGAAGGTGCTAGCAGGGAATTCTCTGCCTGCCTTTCCCCAGTGCTCTGCAAGCTCTCCAGGGCAACATAAAATCTGGGGCTCTGTGCTTTCTTTCCTTCTGAACAAGTGTCAGTGTTTTCTGCACAAACGCGATTCTGAGAAGCAATGTGAACACTTTTGCTTCCCAGGCACAGAGAAGGTGCTAGCAGGGAATTCTCTGCCTGCCTTTCCCCAGTGCTCTGCAAGCTCTCCAGGGCAACATAAAATCTGGGGCTCTGTGCTTTCTTTCCTTCTAAACAAGTGTCAGTGTTTTCTGCACAAACGCGATTCTGAGAAGCAATGTGAACACTTCTCCTTCCCAGGCACAGAGAAGGTGCTAGCAGGGAATTCTCTGCCTGCCTTTCCCCAGTGCTCTGCAATCTCTCCAGGGCAACATAAAATCTGGGGCTCTGTGCTTTCTTTCCTTCTGAACAAGTGTTAGTGTTTTCTGCACAAACGCGATTCTGAGAAGCAACGTGAACACTTTTGCTTCCCAGGCACAGAGAAGGTGCTAGTAGGGAATTCTCTGCCTGCTTTTCCCCAGTGCTCTGCAAGCTCTCCAGGGCAACATAAAATCTGGGGCTCTGTGCTTTCTTTCCTTCTGAACAAGTGTTAGTGTTTTCTGCACAAACGTGATTCTGAGAAGCAACGTGAACACTTTTGCTTCCCAGGCACAGAGAAGGTGCTAGCAGGGAATTCTCTGCCTGCCTTTCCCCAGTGCTCTGCAAGCTCTCCAGGGCAACATAAAATCTGGGGCTCTGTGCTTTCTTTCCTTCTGAACAAGTGTCAGTGTTTTCTGCACAAACGCGATTCTGAGAAGCAATGTGAACACTTCTCCTTCCCAGGCACAGAGAAGGTGCTAGCAGGGAATTCTCTGCCTGCCTTTCCCCAGTGCTCTGCAAGCTCTCCAGGGCAACATAAAATCTGGGGCTCTGTGCTTTCTTTCCTTCTGAACAAGTGTTAGTGTTTTCTGCACAAACGCGATTCTGAGAAGCAACGTGAACACTTTTGCTTCCCAGGCACAGAGAAGGTGCTAGTAGGGAATTCTCTGCCTGCTTTTCCCCAGTGCTCTGCAAGCTCTCCAGGGCAACATAAAATCTGGGGCTCTGTGCTTTCTTTCCTTCTGAACAAGTGTTAGTGTTTTCTGCACAAACGCGATTCTGAGAAGGAACGTGAACACTTTTGCTTCCCAGGCACAGAGAAGGTGCTAGCAGGGAATTCTCTGCCTGCTTTTCCCCAGTGCTCTGCAAGCTCTCCAGGGCAACATAAAATCTGGGGCTCTGGGCTTTCTTTCCTTCTGAACAAGTGTCAGTGTTTTCTGCACAAACGCGATTCTGCGAAGCAATGTGAACACTTTTGCTTCCCAGGCACAGAGAAGGTGCTAGCAGGGAATTCTCTGCCTGCTTTTCCCCAGTGCTCTGCAAGCTCTCCAGGGCAACATAAAATCTGGGGCTCTGTGCTTTCTTTCCTTCTGAACAAGTGTTAGTGTTTTCTGCACAAACGCGATTCTGAGAAGCAACGTGAACACTTTTGCTTCCCAGGCACAGAGAAGGTGCTAGCAGGGAATTCTCTGCCTGCTTTTCCCCAGTGCTCTGCAAGCTCTCCAGGGCAACATAAAATCTGGGGCGCTGTGCTTTCTTTCCTTCTGAACAAGTGTCAGTGTTTTCTGCACAAACGCGATTCTGCGAAGCAATGTGAACACTTTTGCTTCCCAGGCACAGAGAAGGTGCTAGCAGGGAATTCTCTGCCTGCTTTTCCCCAGTGCTCTGCAAGCTCTCCAGGGCAACATAAAATCTGGGGCTCTGTGCTTTCTTTCCTTCTGAACAAGTGTTAGTGTTTTCTGCACAAACGCGATTCTGAGAAGCAACGTGAACACTTTTGCTTCCCAGGCACAGAGAAGGTGCTAGCAGGGAATTCTCTGCCTGCCTTTCCCCAGTGCTCTGCAAGCTCTCCAAGGCAACATAAAATCTGGGGCGCTGTGCTTTCTTTCGTTCTGAACAAGTGTTAGTGTTTTCTGCACAAACGCGATTCTGAGAAGCAATGTGAACACTTCTCCTTCCCAGGCACAGAGAAGGTGCTAGCAGGGAATTCTCTGCCTGCCTTTCCCCAGTGCTCTGCAAGCTCTCCAGGGCAACATAAAATCTGGGGCGCTGTGCTTTCTTTCCTTCTAAACAAGTGTCAGTGTTTTCTGCACAAACGCGATTCTGAGAAGCAATGTGAACACTTCTCCTTCCCAGGCACAGAGAAGGTGCTAGCAGGGAATTCTCTGCCTGCCTTTCCCCAGTGCTCTGCAAGCTCTCCAGGGCAACATAAAATCTGGGGCTCTGTGCTTTCTTTCCTTCTGAACAAGTGTTAGTGTTTTCTGCACAAACGCGATTCTGAGAAGCAACGTGAACACTTTTGCTTCCCAGGCACAGAGAAGGTGCTAGTAGGGAATTCTCTGCCTGCTTTTCCCCAGTGCTCTGCAAGCTCTCCAGGGCAACATAAAATCTGGGGCTCTGTGCTTTCTTTCCTTCTGAACAAGTGTTAGTGTTTTCTGCACAAACGTGATTCTGAGAAGCAACGTGAACACTTTTGCTTCCCAGGCACAGAGAAGGTGCTAGCAGGGAATTCTCTGCCTGCCTTTCCCCAGTGCTCTGCAAGCTCTCCAGGGCAACATAAAATCTGGGGCTCTGTGCTTTCTTTCCTTCTGAACAAGTGTCAGTGTTTTCTGCACAAACGCGATTCTGAGAAGCAATGTGAACACTTCTCCTTCCCAGGCACAGAGAAGGTGCTAGCAGGGAATTCTCTGCCTGCCTTTCCCCAGTGCTCTGCAAGCTCTCCAGGGCAACATAAAATCTGGGGCTCTGTGCTTTCTTTCCTTCTGAACAAGTGTTAGTGTTTTCTGCACAAACGCGATTCTGAGAAGCAACGTGAACACTTTTGCTTCCCAGGCACAGAGAAGGTGCTAGTAGGGAATTCTCTGCCTGCTTTTCCCCAGTGCTCTGCAAGCTCTCCAGGGCAACATAAAATCTGGGGCTCTGTGCTTTCTTTCCTTCTGAACAAGTGTTAGTGTTTTCTGCACAAACGTGATTCTGAGAAGCAACGTGAACACTTTTGCTTCCCAGGCACAGAGAAGGTGCTAGCAGGGAATTCTCTGCCTGCCTTTCCCCAGTGCTCTGCAAGCTCTCCAGGGCAACATAAAATCTGGGGCTCTGTGCTTTCTTTCCTTCTGGACAAGTGTTAGTGTTTTCTGCACAAACGCGATTCTGAGAAGCAATGTGAACACTTTTGCTTCCCAGGCACAGAGAAGGTGCTAGCAGGGAATTCTCTGCCTGCCTTTCCCCAGTGCTCTGCAAGCTCTCCAGGGCAACATAAAATCTGGGGCGCTGTGCTTTCTTTCGTTCTGAACAAGTGTTAGTGTTTTCTGCACAAACGCGATTCTGAGAAGCAATGTGAACACTTCTCTTTCCCAGGCACAGAGAAGGTGCTAGCAGGGAATTCTCTGCCTGCCTTTCCCCAGTACTCTGCAAGCTCTCCAGGGCAACATAAAATCTGGGGCTCTGTGCTTTCTTTCCTTCTGAACAAGTGTTAGTGTTTTCTGCACAAACGCGATTCTGAGAAGCAATGTGAACACTTTTGCTTCCCAGGCACAGAGAAGGTGCTAGCAGGGAATTCTCTGCCTGCTTTTCCCCAGTGCTCTGCAAGCTCTCCAGGGCAACATAAAATCTGGGGCTCTGTGCTTTCTTTCCTTCTGGACAAGTGTTAGTGTTTTCTGCACAAACGCGATTCTGAGAAGCAATGTGAACACTTTTGCTTCCCAGGCACAGAGAAGGTGCTAGCAGGGAATTCTCTGCCTGCCTCTCCCCAGTGCTCTGCAAGCTCTCCAGGGCAACATAAAATCTGGGGCTCTGTGCTTTCTTTCCTTCTGAACAAGTGTTAGTGTTTTCTGCACAAACGCGATTCTGCGAAGCAATGTGAACACTTTTGCTTCCCAGGCACAGAGAAGGTGCTAGCAGGGAATTCTCTGCCTGCCTTTCCCCAGTGCTCTGCAAGCTCTCCAGGGCAACATAAAATCTGGGGCGCTGTGCTTTCTTTCGTTCTGAACAAGTGTTAGTGTTTTCTGCACAAACGCGATTCTGAGAAGCAACGTGAACACTTTTGCTTCCCAGGCACAGAGAAGGTGCTAGCAGGGAATTCTCTGCCTGCCTTTCCCCAGTGCTCTGCAAGCTCTCCAGGGCAACATAAAATCTGGGGCTCTGTGCTTTCTTTCCTTCTGAACAAGTGTTAGTGTTTTCTGCACAAACGCGATTCTGAGAAGCAATGTGAACACTTCTCCTTCCCAGGCACAGAGAAGGTGCTAGCAGGGAATTCTCTGCCTGCCTTTCCCCAGTGCTCTGCAAGCTCTCCAGGGCAACATAAAATCTGGGGCTCTGTGCTTTCTTTCCTTCTAAACAAGTGTCAGTGTTTTCTGCACAAACGCGATTCTGAGAAGCAATGTGAACACTTCTCCTTCCCAGGCACAGAGAAGGTGCTAGCAGGGAATTCTCTGCCTGCCTTTCCCCAGTGCTCTGCAATCTCTCCAGGGCAACATAAAATCTGGGGCTCTGTGCTTTCTTTCCTTCTGAACAAGTGTTAGTGTTTTCTGCACAAACGCGATTCTGAGAAGCAACGTGAACACTTTTGCTTCCCAGGCACAGAGAAGGTGCTAGTAGGGAATTCTCTGCCTGCTTTTCCCCAGTGCTCTGCAAGCTCTCCAGGGCAACATAAAATCTGGGGCTCTGTGCTTTCTTTCCTTCTGAACAAGTGTTAGTGTTTTCTGCACAAACGTGATTCTGAGAAGCAACGTGAACACTTTTGCTTCCCAGGCACAGAGAAGGTGCTAGCAGGGAATTCTCTGCCTGCCTTTCCCCAGTGCTCTGCAAGCTCTCCAGGGCAACATAAAATCTGGGGCTCTGTGCTTTCTTTCCTTCTGAACAAGTGTTAGTGTTTTCTGCACAAACGCGATTCTGCGAAGCAATGTGAACACTTTTGCTTCCCAGGCACAGAGAAGGTGCTAGCAGGGAATTCTCTGCCTGCCTTTCCCCAGTGCTCTGCAAGCTCTCCAGGGCAACATAAAATCTGGGGCGCTGTGCTTTCTTTCGTTCTGAACAAGTGTTAGTGTTTTCTGCACAAACGCGATTCTGAGAAGCAACGTGAACACTTTTGCTTCCCAGGCACAGAGAAGGTGCTAGCAGGGAATTCTCTGCCTGCCTTTCCCCAGTGCTCTGCAAGCTCTCCAGGGCAACATAAAATCTGGGGCTCTGTGCTTTCTTTCCTTCTGGACAAGTGTTAGTGTTTTCTGCACAAACGCGATTCTGAGAAGCAATGTGAACACTTTTGCTTCCCAGGCACAGAGAAGGTGCTAGCAGGGAATTCTCTGCCTGCCTTTCCCCAGTGCTCTGCAAGCTCTCCAGGGCAACATAAAATCTGGGGCTCTGTGCTTTCTTTCCTTCTGAACAAGTGTTAGTGTTTTCTGCACAAACGCGATTCTGAGAAGCAACGTGAACACTTTTGCTTCCCAGGCACAGAGAAGGTGCTAGCAGGGAATTCTCTGCCTGCTTTTCCCCAGTGCTCTGCAAGCTCTCCAGGGCAACATAAAATCTGGGGCTCTGTGCTTTCTTTCCTTCTGAACAAGTGTTAGTGTTTTCTGCACAAACGTGATTCTGAGAAGCAACGTGAACACTTTTGCTTCCCAGGCACAGAGAAGGTGCTAGCAGGGAATTCTCTGCCTGCCTTTCCCCAGTGCTCTGCAAGCTCTCCAGGGCAACATAAAATCTGGGGCTCTGTGCTTTCTTTCCTTCTGAACAAGTGTCAGTGTTTTCTGCACAAACGCGATTCTGAGAAGCAATGTGAACACTTTTGCTTCCCAGGCACAGAGAAGGTGCTAGCAGGGAATTCTCTGCCTGCCTTTCCCCAGTGCTCTGCAAGCTCTCCAGGGCAACATAAAATCTGGGGCTCTGTGCTTTCTTTCCTTCTAAATAAGTGTCAGTGTTTTCTGCACAAACGCGATTCTGCGAAGCAATGTGAACACTTCTCCTTCCCAGGCACAGAGAAGGTGCTAGCAGGGAATTCTCTGCCTGCCTTTCCCCAGTGCTCTGCAATCTCTCCAGGGCAACATAAAATCTGGGGCTCTGTGCTTTCTTTCCTTCTGAACAAGTGTTAGTGTTTTCTGCACAAACGCGATTCTGAGAAGCAACGTGAACACTTTTGCTTCCCAGGCACAGAGAAGGTGCTAGTAGGGAATTCTCTGCCTGCTTTTCCCCAGTGCTCTGCAAGCTCTCCAGGGCAACATAAAATCTGGGGCTCTGTGCTTTCTTTCCTTCTGAACAAGTGTCAGTGTTTTCTGCACAAACGCGATTCTGAGAAGCAATGTGAACACTTTTGCTTCCCAGGCACAGAGAAGGTGCTAGCAGGGAATTCTCTGCCTGCCTTTCCCCAGTGCTCTGCAAGCTCTCCAGGGCAACATAAAATCTGGGGCTCTGTGCTTTCTTTCCTTCTAAACAAGTGTCAGTGTTTTCTGCACAAACGCGATTCTGAGAAGCAATGTGAACACTTTTGCTTCCCAGGCACAGAGAAGGTGCTAGCAGGGAATTCTCTGCCTGCCTTTCCCCAGTGCTCTGCAATCTCTCCAGGGCAACATAAAATCTGGGGCTCTGTGCTTTCTTTCCTTCTGAACAAGTGTTAGTGTTTTCTGCACAAACGCGATTCTGAGAAGCAACGTGAACACTTTTGCTTCCCAGGCACAGAGAAGGTGCTAGTAGGGAATTCTCTGCCTGCTTTTCCCCAGTGCTCTGCAAGCTCTCCAGGGCAACATAAAATCTGGGGCTCTGTGCTTTCTTTCCTTCTGAACAAGTGTTAGTGTTTTCTGCACAAACGTGATTCTGAGAAGCAACGTGAACACTTTTGCTTCCCAGGCACAGAGAAGGTGCTAGCAGGGAATTCTCTGCCTGCCTTTCCCCAGTGCTCTGCAAGCTCTCCAGGGCAACATAAAATCTGGGGCTCTGTGCTTTCTTTCCTTCTGGACAAGTGTTAGTGTTTTCTGCACAAACGCGATTCTGAGAAGCAATGTGAACACTTTTGCTTCCCAGGCACAGAGAAGGTGCTAGCAGGGAATTCTCTGCCTGCCTTTCCCCAGTGCTCTGCAAGCTCTCCAGGGCAACATAAAATCTGGGGCGCTGTGCTTTCTTTCGTTCTGAACAAGTGTTAGTGTTTTCTGCACAAACGCGATTCTGAGAAGCAACGTGAACACTTTTGCTTCCCAGGCACAGAGAAGGTGCTAGCAGGGAATTCTCTGCCTGCTTTTCCCCAGTGCTCTGCAAGCTCTCCAGGGCAACATAAAATCTGGGGCTCTGTGCTTTCTTTCCTTCTGAACAAGTGTTAGTGTTTTCTGCACAAACGTGATTCTGAGAAGCAACGTGAACACTTTTGCTTCCCAGGCACAGAGAAGGTGCTAGCAGGGAATTCTCTGCCTGCCTTTCCCCAGTGCTCTGCAAGCTCTCCAGGGCAACATAAAATCTGGGGCTCTGTGCTTTCTTTCCTTCTGAACAAGTGTCAGTGTTTTCTGCACAAACGCGATTCTGAGAAGCAATGTGAACACTTTTGCTTCCCAGGCACAGAGAAGGTGCTAGCAGGGAATTCTCTGCCTGCCTTTCCCCAGTGCTCTGCAAGCTCTCCAGGGCAACATAAAATCTGGGGCTCTGTGCTTTCTTTCCTTCTAAACAAGTGTCAGTGTTTTCTGCACAAACGCGATTCTGAGAAGCAATGTGAACACTTCTCCTTCCCAGGCACAGAGAAGGTGCTAGCAGGGAATTCTCTGCCTGCCTTTCCCCAGTGCTCTGCAATCTCTCCAGGGCAACATAAAATCTGGGGCTCTGTGCTTTCTTTCCTTCTGAACAAGTGTTAGTGTTTTCTGCACAAACGCGATTCTGAGAAGCAACGTGAACACTTTTGCTTCCCAGGCACAGAGAAGGTGCTAGCAGGGAATTCTCTGCCTGCCTTTCCCCAGTGCTCTGCAAGCTCTCCAGGGCAACATAAAATCTGGGGCTCTGTGCTTTCTTTCCTTCTGAACAAGTGTTAGTGTTTTCTGCACAAACGCGATTCTGAGAAGCAATGTGAACACTTTTGCTTCCCAGGCACAGAGAAGGTGCTAGCAGGGAATTCTCTGCCTGCCTTTCCCCAGTGCTCTGCAAGCTCTCCAGGGCAACATAAAATCTGGGGCTCTGTGCTTTCTTTCCTTCTGAACAAGTGTCAGTGTTTTCTGCACAAACGCGATTCTGCGAAGCAATGTGAACACTTTTGCTTCCCAGGCACAGAGAAGGTGCTAGCAGGGAATTCTCTGCCTGCCTTTCCCCAGTGCTCTGCAAGCTCTCCAAGGCAACATAAAATCTGGGGCGCTGTGCTTTCTTTCGTTCTGAACAAGTGTTAGTGTTTTCTGCACAAACGCGATTCTGAGAAGCAATGTGAACACTTCTCCTTCCCAGGCACAGAGAAGGTGCTAGCAGGGAATTCTCTGCCTGCCTTTCCCCAGTGCTCTGCAATCTCTCCAGGGCAACATAAAATCTGGGGCTCTGTGCTTTCTTTCCTTCTGAACAAGTGTTAGTGTTTTCTGCACAAACGCGATTCTGAGAAGCAACGTGAACACTTTTGCTTCCCAGGCACAGAGAAGGTGCTAGTAGGGAATTCTCTGCCTGCTTTTCCCCAGTGCTCTGCAAGCTCTCCAGGGCAACATAAAATCTGGGGCTCTGTGCTTTCTTTCCTTCTGAACAAGTGTTAGTGTTTTCTGCACAAACGTGATTCTGAGAAGCAACGTGAACACTTTTGCTTCCCAGGCACAGAGAAGGTGCTAGCAGGGAATTCTCTGCCTGCCTTTCCCCAGTGCTCTGCAAGCTCTCCAGGGCAACATAAAATCTGGGGCTCTGTGCTTTCTTTCCTTCTGGACAAGTGTTAGTGTTTTCTGCACAAACGCGATTCTGAGAAGCAATGTGAACACTTTTGCTTCCCAGGCACAGAGAAGGTGCTAGCAGGGAATTCTCTGCCTGCTTTTCCCCAGTGCTCTGCAAGCTCTCCAGGGCAACATAAAATCTGGGGCTCTGTGCTTTCTTTCCTTCTGGACAAGTGTTAGTGTTTTCTGCACAAACGCGATTCTGAGAAGCAATGTGAACACTTTTGCTTCCCAGGCACAGAGAAGGTGCTAGCAGGGAATTCTCTGCCTGCCTTTCCCCAGTGCTCTGCAAGCTCTCCAGGGCAACATAAAATCTGGGGCTCTGTGCTTTCTTTCCTTCTGAACAAGTGTTAGTGTTTTCTGCACAAACGCGATTCTGCGAAGCAATGTGAACACTTTTGCTTCCCAGGCACAGAGAAGGTGCTAGCAGGGAATTCTCTGCCTGCCTTTCCCCAGTGCTCTGCAAGCTCTCCAGGGCAACATAAAATCTGGGGCGCTGTGCTTTCTTTCGTTCTGAACAAGTGTTAGTGTTTTCTGCACAAACGCGATTCTGAGAAGCAACGTGAACACTTTTGCTTCCCAGGCACAGAGAAGGTGCTAGCAGGGAATTCTCTGCCTGCCTTTCCCCAGTGCTCTGCAATCTCTCCAGGGCAACATAAAATCTGGGGCTCTGTGCTTTCTTTCCTTCTAAACAAGTGTCAGTGTTTTCTGCACAAACGCGATTCTGAGAAGCAATGTGAACACTTCTCCTTCCCAGGCACAGAGAAGGTGCTAGCAGGGAATTCTCTGCCTGCCTTTCCCCAGTGCTCTGCAATCTCTCCAGGGCAACATAAAATCTGGGGCTCTGTGCTTTCTTTCCTTCTGAACAAGTGTTAGTGTTTTCTGCACAAACACGATTCTGAGAAGCAACGTGAACACTTTTGCTTCCCAGGCACAGAGAAGGTGCTAGTAGGGAATTCTCTGCCTGCTTTTCCCCAGTGCTCTGCAAGCTCTCCAGGGCAACATAAAATCTGGGGCTCTGTGCTTTCTTTCCTTCTGAACAAGTGTTAGTGTTTTCTGCACAAACGTGATTCTGAGAAGCAACGTGAACACTTTTGCTTCCCAGGCACAGAGAAGGTGCTAGCAGGGAATTCTCTGCCTGCCTTTCCCCAGTGCTCTGCAAGCTCTCCAGGGCAACATAAAATCTGGGGCTCTGTGCTTTCTTTCCTTCTGGACAAGTGTTAGTGTTTTCTGCACAAACGCGATTCTGAGAAGCAATGTGAACACTTTTGCTTCCCAGGCACAGAGAAGGTGCTAGTAGGGAATTCTCTGCCTGCTTTTCCCCAGTGCTCTGCAAGCTCTCCAGGGCAACATAAAATCTGGGGCTCTGTGCTTTCTTTCCTTCTGGACAAGTGTTAGTGTTTTCTGCACAAACGCGATTCTGAGAAGCAATGTGAACACTTTTGCTTCCCAGGCACAGAGAAGGTGCTAGCAGGGAATTCTCTGCCTGCCTTTCCCCAGTGCTCTGCAAGCTCTCCAGGGCAACATAAAATCTGGGGCGCTGTGCTTTCTTTCGTTCTGGACAAGTGTTAGTGTTTTCTGCACAAACGCGATTCTGAGAAGCAACGTGAACACTTTTGCTTCCCAGGCACAGAGAAGGTGCTAGCAGGGAATTCTCTGCCTGCCTTTCCCCAGTGCTCTGCAAGCTCTCCAGGGCAACATAAAATCTGGGGCTCTGTGCTTTCTTTCCTTCTGGACAAGTGTTAGTGTTTTCTGCACAAACGCGATTCTGAGAAGCAATGTGAACACTTTTGCTTCCCAGGCACAGAGAAGGTGCTAGCAGGGAATTCTCTGCCTGCCTTTCCCCAGTGCTCTGCAAGCTCTCCAGGGCAACATAAAATCTGGGGCTCTGTGCTTTCTTTCCTTCTAAACAAGTGTCAGTGTTTTCTGCACAAACGCGATTCTGAGAAGCAATGTGAACACTTCTCCTTCCCAGGCACAGAGAAGGTGCTAGCAGGGAATTCTCTGCCTGCCTTTCCCCAGTGCTCTGCAAGCTCTCCAGGGCAACATAAAATCTGGGGCTCTGTGCTTTCTTTCCTTCTGAACAAGTGTTAGTGTTTTCTGCACAAACGCGATTCTGAGAAGCAACGTGAACACTTTTGCTTCCCAGGCACAGAGAAGGTGCTAGTAGGGAATTCTCTGCCTGCTTTTCCCCAGTGCTCTGCAAGCTCTCCAGGGCAACATAAAATCTGGGGCTCTGTGCTTTCTTTCCTTCTGAACAAGTGTTAGTGTTTTCTGCACAAACGTGATTCTGAGAAGCAACGTGAACACTTTTGCTTCCCAGGCACAGAGAAGGTGCTAGCAGGGAATTCTCTGCCTGCCTTTCCCCAGTGCTCTGCAAGCTCTCCAGGGCAACATAAAATCTGGGGCTCTGTGCTTTCTTTCCTTCTGAACAAGTGTTAGTGTTTTCTGCACAAACGCGATTCTGAGAAGCAACGTGAACACTTTTGCTTCCCAGGCACAGAGAAGGTGCTAGCAGGGAATTCTCTGCCTGCCTTTCCCCAGTGCTCTGCAAGCTCTCCAGGGCAACATAAAATCTGGGGCTCTGTGCTTTCTTTCCTTCTGAACAAGTGTTAGTGTTTTCTGCACAAACGCGATTCTGAGAAGCAATGTGAACACTTTTGCTTCCCAGGCACAGAGAAGGTGCTAGTAGGGAATTCTCTGCCTGCTTTTCCCCAGTGCTCTGCAAGCTCTCCAGGGCAACATAAAATCTGGGGCTCTGTGCTTTCTTTCCTTCTGAACAAGTGTTAGTGTTTTCTGCACAAACGTGATTCTGAGAAGCAACGTGAACACTTTTGCTTCCCAGGCACAGAGAAGGTGCTAGCAGGGAATTCTCTGCCTGCCTTTCCCCAGTGCTCTGCAAGCTCTCCAGGGCAACATAAAATCTGGGGCTCTGTGCTTTCTTTCCTTCTGGAGAAGTGTTAGTGTTTTCTGCACAAACGCGATTCTGAGAAGCAATGTGAACACTTTTGCTTCCCAGGCACAGAGAAGGTGCTAGTAGGGAATTCTCTGCCTGCTTTTCCCCAGTGCTCTGCAAGCTCTCCAGGGCAACATAAAATCTGGGGCTCTGTGCTTTCTTTCCTTCTGAACAAGTGTTAGTGTTTTCTGCACAAACGCGATTCTAGAAGCAATGTGAACACTTTTGCTTCCCAGGCACAGAGAAGGTGCTAGCAGGGAATTCTCTGCCTGCCTTTCCCCAGTGCTCTGCAAGCTCTCCAGGGCAACATAAAATCTGGGGCTCTGTGCTTTCTTTCCTTCTGAACAAGTGTTAGTGTTTTCTGCACAAACGCGATTCTGCGAAGCAATGTGAACACTTTTGCTTCCCAGGCACAGAGAAGGTGCTAGCAGGGAATTCTCTGCCTGCCTTTCCCCAGTGCTCTGCAAGCTCTCCAAGGCAACATAAAATCTGGGGCGCTGTGCTTTCTTTCGTTCTGAACAAGTGTTAGTGTTTTCTGCACAAACGCGATTCTGAGAAGCAATGTGAACACTTCTCCTTCCCAGGCACAGAGAAGGTGCTAGCAGGGAATTCTCTGCCTGCCTTTCCCCAGTGCTCTGCAAGCTCTCCAGGGCAACATAAAATCTGGGGCTCTGTGCTTTCTTTCCTTCTAAACAAGTGTCAGTGTTTTCTGCACAAACGCGATTCTGAGAAGCAATGTGAACACTTCTCCTTCCCAGGCACAGAGAAGGTGCTAGCAGGGAATTCTCTGCCTGCCTTTCCCCAGTGCTCTGCAATCTCTCCAGGGCAACATAAAATCTGGGGCTCTGTGCTTTCTTTCCTTCTGAACAAGTGTTAGTGTTTTCTGCACAAACGCGATTCTGAGAAGCAACGTGAACACTTTTGCTTCCCAGGCACAGAGAAGGTGCTAGTAGGGAATTCTCTGCCTGCTTTTCCCCAGTGCTCTGCAAGCTCTCCAGGGCAACATAAAATCTGGGGCTCTGTGCTTTCTTTCCTTCTGAACAAGTGTTAGTGTTTTCTGCACAAACGTGATTCTGAGAAGCAACGTAAACACTTTTGCTTCCCAGGCACAGAGAAGGTGCTAGCAGGGAATTCTCTGCCTGCCTTTCCCCAGTGCTCTGCAAGCTCTCCAGGGCAACATAAAATCTGGGGCTCTGTGCTTTCTTTCCTTCTGGACAAGTGTTAGTGTTTTCTGCACAAACGCGATTCTGAGAAGCAATGTGAACACTTTTGCTTCCCAGGCACAGAGAAGGTGCTAGCAGGGAATTCTCTGCCTGCCTTTCCCCAGTGCTCTGCAAGCTCTCCAGGGCAACATAAAATCTGGGGCTCTGTGCTTTCTTTCCTTCTGGACAAGTGTTAGTGTTTTCTGCACAAACGCGATTCTGAGAAGCAATGTGAACACTTCTCCTTCCCAGGCACAGAGAAGGTGCTAGCAGGGAATTCTCTGCCTGCCTTTCCCCAGTGCTCTGCAAGCTCTCCAGGGCAACATAAAATCTGGGGCGCTGTGCTTTCTTTCGTTCTGAACAAGTGTTAGTGTTTTCTGCACAAACGCGATTCTGAGAAGCAATGTGAACACTTCTCTTTCCCAGGCACAGAGAAGGTGCTAGCAGGGAATTCTCTGCCTGCCTTTCCCCAGTGCTCTGCAAGCTCTCCAGGGCAACATAAAATCTGGGGCTCTGTGCTTTCTTTCCTTCTGAACAAGTGTTAGTGTTTTCTGCACAAACGCGATTCTGAGAAGCAATGTGAACACTTCTCCTTCCCAGGCACAGAGAAGGTGCTAGCAGGGAATTCTCTGCCTGCCTTTCCCCAGTGCTCTGCAAGCTCTCCAGGGCAACATAAAATCTGGGGCTCTGTGCTTTCTTTCCTTCTGAACAAGTGTTAGTGTTTTCTGCACAAACGCGATTCTGCGAAGCAATGTGAACACTTCTCCTTCCCAGGCACAGAGAAGGTGCTAGCAGGGAATTCTCTGCCTGCCTTTCCCCAGTGCTCTGCAATCTCTCCAGGGCAACATAAAATCTGGGGCTCTGTGCTTTCTTTCCTTCTAAACAAGTGTCAGTGTTTTCTGCACAAACGCGATTCTGAGAAGCAATGTGAACACTTCTCCTTCCCAGGCACAGAGAAGGTGCTAGCAGGGAATTCTCTGCCTGCCTTTCCCCAGTGCTCTGCAATCTCTCCAGGGCAACATAAAATCTGGGGCTCTGTGCTTTCTTTCCTTCTGAACAAGTGTTAGTGTTTTCTGCACAAACGCGATTCTGAGAAGCAACGTGAACACTTTTGCTTCCCAGGCACAGAGAAGGTGCTAGTAGGGAATTCTCTGCCTGCTTTTCCCCAGTGCTCTGCAAGCTCTCCAGGGCAACATAAAATCTGGGGCTCTGTGCTTTCTTTCCTTCTGAACAAGTGTTAGTGTTTTCTGCACAAACGTGATTCTGAGAAGCAACGTGAACACTTTTGCTTCCCAGGCACAGAGAAGGTGCTAGCAGGGAATTCTCTGCCTGCCTTTCCCCAGTGCTCTGCAAGCTCTCCAGGGCAACATAAAATCTGGGGCTCTGTGCTTTCTTTCCTTCTGGACAAGTGTTAGTGTTTTCTGCACAAACGCGATTCTGAGAAGCAATGTGAACACTTTTGCTTCCCAGGCACAGAGAAGGTGCTAGTAGGGAATTCTCTGCCTGCTTTTCCCCAGTGCTCTGCAAGCTCTCCAGGGCAACATAAAATCTGGGGCTCTGTGCTTTCTTTCCTTCTGGACAAGTGTTAGTGTTTTCTGCACAAACGCGATTCTGAGAAGCAATGTGAACACTTTTGCTTCCCAGGCACAGAGAAGGTGCTAGCAGGGAATTCTCTGCCTGCCTTTCCCCAGTGCTCTGCAAGCTCTCCAGGGCAACATAAAATCTGGGGCTCTGTGCTTTCTTTCCTTCTGAACAAGTGTTAGTGTTTTCTGCACAAACGCGATTCTGCGAAGCAATGTGAACACTTTTGCTTCCCAGGCACAGAGAAGGTGCTAGCAGGGAATTCTCTGCCTGCCTTTCCCCAGTGCTCTGCAAGCTCTCCAGGGCAACATAAAATCTGGGGCGCTGTGCTTTCTTTCGTTCTGAACAAGTGTTAGTGTTTTCTGCACAAACGCGATTCTGAGAAGCAACGTGAACACTTTTGCTTCCCAGGCACAGAGAAGGTGCTAGCAGGGAATTCTCTGCCTGCCTTTCCCCAGTGCTCTGCAAGCTCTCCAGGGCAACATAAAATCTGGGGCTCTGTGCTTTCTTTCCTTCTGGACAAGTGTTAGTGTTTTCTGCACAAACGCGATTCTGAGAAGCAATGTGAACACTTTTGCTTCCCAGGCACAGAGAAGGTGCTAGCAGGGAATTCTCTGCCTGCCTTTCCCCAGTGCTCTGCAAGCTCTCCAGGGCAACATAAAATCTGGGGCTCTGTGCTTTCTTTCCTTCTGAACAAGTGTTAGTGTTTTCTGCACAAACGCGATTCTGCGAAGCAATGTGAACACTTCTCCTTCCCAGGCACAGAGAAGGTGCTAGCAGGGAATTCTCTGCCTGCCTTTCCCCAGTGCTCTGCAATCTCTCCAGGGCAACATAAAATCTGGGGCTCTGTGCTTTCTTTCCTTCTAAACAAGTGTCAGTGTTTTCTGCACAAACGCGATTCTGAGAAGCAATGTGAACACTTCTCCTTCCCAGGCACAGAGAAGGTGCTAGCAGGGAATTCTCTGCCTGCCTTTCCCCAGTGCTCTGCAATCTCTCCAGGGCAACATAAAATCTGGGGCTCTGTGCTTTCTTTCCTTCTGAACAAGTGTTAGTGTTTTCTGCACAAACGCGATTCTGAGAAGCAACGTGAACACTTTTGCTTCCCAGGCACAGAGAAGGTGCTAGTAGGGAATTCTCTGCCTGCTTTTCCCCAGTGCTCTGCAAGCTCTCCAGGGCAACATAAAATCTGGGGCTCTGTGCTTTCTTTCCTTCTGAACAAGTGTTAGTGTTTTCTGCACAAACGTGATTCTGAGAAGCAACGTGAACACTTTTGCTTCCCAGGCACAGAGAAGGTGCTAGCAGGGAATTCTCTGCCTGCCTTTCCCCAGTGCTCTGCAAGCTCTCCAGGGCAACATAAAATCTGGGGCTCTGTGCTTTCTTTCCTTCTGGACAAGTGTTAGTGTTTTCTGCACAAACGCGATTCTGAGAAGCAATGTGAACACTTTTGCTTCCCAGGCACAGAGAAGGTGCTAGTAGGGAATTCTCTGCCTGCTTTTCCCCAGTGCTCTGCAAGCTCTCCAGGGCAACATAAAATCTGGGGCTCTGTGCTTTCTTTCCTTCTGGACAAGTGTTAGTGTTTTCTGCACAAACGCGATTCTGAGAAGCAATGTGAACACTTTTGCTTCCCAGGCACAGAGAAGGTGCTAACAGGGAATTCTCTGCCTGCCTTTCCCCAGTGCTCTGCAAGCTCTCCAGGGCAACATAAAATCTGGGGCTCTGTGCTTTCTTTCCTTCTGAACAAGTGTTAGTGTTTTCTGCACAAACGCGATTCTGCGAAGCAATGTGAACACTTTTGCTTCCCAGGCACAGAGAAGGTGCTAGCAGGGAATTCTCTGCCTGCCTTTCCCCAGTGCTCTGCAAGCTCTCCAGGGCAACATAAAATCTGGGGCGCTGTGCTTTCTTTCGTTCTGAACAAGTGTTAGTGTTTTCTGCACAAACGCGATTCTGAGAAGCAACGTGAACACTTTTGCTTCCCAGGCACAGAGAAGGTGCTAGCAGGGAATTCTCTGCCTGCCTTTCCCCAGTGCTCTGCAAGCTCTCCAGGGCAACATAAAATCTGGGGCTCTGTGCTTTCTTTCCTTCTGGACAAGTGTTAGTGTTTTCTGCACAAACGCGATTCTGAGAAGCAATGTGAACACTTTTGCTTCCCAGGCACAGAGAAGGTGCTAGCAGGGAATTCTCTGCCTGCCTTTCCCCAGTGCTCTGCAAGCTCTCCAGGGCAACATAAAATCTGGGGCTCTGTGCTTTCTTTCCTTCTGAACAAGTGTCAGTGTTTTCTGCACAAACGCGATTCTGAGAAGCAATGTGAACACTTTTGCTTCCCAGGCACAGAGAAGGTGCTAGCAGGGAATTCTCTGCCTGCCTTTCCCCAGTGCTCTGCAAGCTCTACAGGGCAACATAAAATCTGGGGCTCTGTGCTTTCTTTCCTTCTGAACAAGTGTTAGTGTTTTCTGCACAAACGCGATTCTGAGAAGCAACGTGAACACTTTTGCTTCCCAGGCACAGAGAAGGTGCTAGTAGGGAATTCTCTGCCTGCTTTTCCCCAGTGCTCTGCAAGCTCTCCAGGGCAACATAAAATCTGGGGCTCTGTGCTTTCTTTCCTTCTGAACAAGTGTCAGTGTTTTCTGCACAAACGCGATTCTGAGAAGCAACGTGAACACTTTTGCTTCCCAGGCACAGAGAAGGTGCTAGCAGGGAATTCTCTGCCTGCCTTTCCCCAGTGCTCTGCAAGCTCTCCAGGGCAACATAAAATCTGGGGCTCTGTGCTTTCTTTCCTTCTAAACAAGTGTCAGTGTTTTCTGCACAAACGCGATTCTGAGAAGCAATGTGAACACTTCTCCTTCCCAGGCACAGAGAAGGTGCTAGCAGGGAATTCTCTGCCTGCCTTTCCCCAGTGCTCTGCAATCTCTCCAGGGCAACATAAAATCTGGGGCTCTGTGCTTTCTTTCCTTCTGAACAAGTGTTAGTGTTTTCTGCACAAACGCGATTCTGAGAAGCAACGTGAACACTTTTGCTTCCCAGGCACAGAGAAGGTGCTAGTAGGGAATTCTCTGCCTGCTTTTCCCCAGTGCTCTGCAAGCTCTCCAGGGCAACATAAAATCTGGGGCTCTGTGCTTTCTTTCCTTCTGAACAAGTGTTAGTGTTTTCTGCACAAACGTGATTCTGAGAAGCAACGTGAACACTTTTGCTTCCCAGGCACAGAGAAGGTGCTAGCAGGGAATTCTCTGCCTGCCTTTCCCCAGTGCTCTGCAAGCTCTCCAGGGCAACATAAAATCTGGGGCTCTGTGCTTTCTTTCCTTCTGAACAAGTGTCAGTGTTTTCTGCACAAACGCGATTCTGAGAAGCAATGTGAACACTTTTGCTTCCCAGGCACAGAGAAGGTGCTAGCAGGGAATTCTCTGCCTGCCTTTCCCCAGTGCTCTGCAAGCTCTCCAGGGCAACATAAAATCTGGGGCGCTGTGCTTTCTTTCGTTCTGGACAAGTGTTAGTGTTTTCTGCACAAACGCGATTCTGAGAAGCAACGTGAACACTTTTGCTTCCCAGGCACAGAGAAGGTGCTAGCAGGGAATTCTCTGCCTGCCTTTCCCCAGTGCTCTGCAAGCTCTCCAGGGCAACATAAAATCTGGGGCTCTGTGCTTTCTTTCCTTCTGGACAAGTGTTAGTGTTTTCTGCACAAACGCGATTCTGAGAAGCAATGTGAACACTTTTGCTTCCCAGGCACAGAGAAGGTGCTAGCAGGGAATTCTCTGCCTGCCTTTCCCCAGTGCTCTGCAAGCTCTCCAGGGCAACATAAAATCTGGGGCTCTGTGCTTTCTTTCCTTCTAAACAAGTGTCAGTGTTTTCTGCACAAACGCGATTCTGAGAAGCAATGTGAACACTTCTCCTTCCCAGGCACAGAGAAGGTGCTAGCAGGGAATTCTCTGCCTGCCTTTCCCCAGTGCTCTGCAAGCTCTCCAGGGCAACATAAAATCTGGGGCTCTGTGCTTTCTTTCCTTCTGAACAAGTGTTAGTGTTTTCTGCACAAACGCGATTCTGAGAAGCAACGTGAACACTTTTGCTTCCCAGGCACAGAGAAGGTGCTAGTAGGGAATTCTCTGCCTGCTTTTCCCCAGTGCTCTGCAAGCTCTCCAGGGCAACATAAAATCTGGGGCTCTGTGCTTTCTTTCCTTCTGAACAAGTGTTAGTGTTTTCTGCACAAACGTGATTCTGAGAAGCAACGTGAACACTTTTGCTTCCCAGGCACAGAGAAGGTGCTAGCAGGGAATTCTCTGCCTGCCTTTCCCCAGTGCTCTGCAAGCTCTCCAGGGCAACATAAAATCTGGGGCTCTGTGCTTTCTTTCCTTCTGAACAAGTGTTAGTGTTTTCTGCACAAACGCGATTCTGAGAAGCAACGTGAACACTTTTGCTTCCCAGGCACAGAGAAGGTGCTAGCAGGGAATTCTCTGCCTGCCTTTCCCCAGTGCTCTGCAAGCTCTCCAGGGCAACATAAAATCTGGGGCTCTGTGCTTTCTTTCCTTCTGAACAAGTGTTAGTGTTTTCTGCACAAACGCGATTCTGAGAAGCAATGTGAACACTTTTGCTTCCCAGGCACAGAGAAGGTGCTAGTAGGGAATTCTCTGCCTGCTTTTCCCCAGTGCTCTGCAAGCTCTCCAGGGCAACATAAAATCTGGGGCTCTGTGCTTTCTTTCCTTCTGAACAAGTGTTAGTGTTTTCTGCACAAACGTGATTCTGAGAAGCAACGTGAACACTTTTGCTTCCCAGGCACAGAGAAGGTGCTAGCAGGGAATTCTCTGCCTGCCTTTCCCCAGTGCTCTGCAAGCTCTCCAGGGCAACATAAAATCTGGGGCTCTGTGCTTTCTTTCCTTCTGGAGAAGTGTTAGTGTTTTCTGCACAAACGCGATTCTGAGAAGCAATGTGAACACTTTTGCTTCCCAGGCACAGAGAAGGTGCTAGTAGGGAATTCTCTGCCTGCTTTTCCCCAGTGCTCTGCAAGCTCTCCAGGGCAACATAAAATCTGGGGCTCTGTGCTTTCTTTCCTTCTGAACAAGTGTTAGTGTTTTCTGCACAAACGCGATTCTAGAAGCAATGTGAACACTTTTGCTTCCCAGGCACAGAGAAGGTGCTAGCAGGGAATTCTCTGCCTGCCTTTCCCCAGTGCTCTGCAAGCTCTCCAGGGCAACATAAAATCTGGGGCTCTGTGCTTTCTTTCCTTCTGAACAAGTGTTAGTGTTTTCTGCACAAACGCGATTCTGCGAAGCAATGTGAACACTTTTGCTTCCCAGGCACAGAGAAGGTGCTAGCAGGGAATTCTCTGCCTGCCTTTCCCCAGTGCTCTGCAAGCTCTCCAAGGCAACATAAAATCTGGGGCGCTGTGCTTTCTTTCGTTCTGAACAAGTGTTAGTGTTTTCTGCACAAACGCGATTCTGAGAAGCAATGTGAACACTTCTCCTTCCCAGGCACAGAGAAGGTGCTAGCAGGGAATTCTCTGCCTGCCTTTCCCCAGTGCTCTGCAAGCTCTCCAGGGCAACATAAAATCTGGGGCTCTGTGCTTTCTTTCCTTCTAAACAAGTGTCAGTGTTTTCTGCACAAACGCGATTCTGAGAAGCAATGTGAACACTTCTCCTTCCCAGGCACAGAGAAGGTGCTAGCAGGGAATTCTCTGCCTGCCTTTCCCCAGTGCTCTGCAATCTCTCCAGGGCAACATAAAATCTGGGGCTCTGTGCTTTCTTTCCTTCTGAACAAGTGTTAGTGTTTTCTGCACAAACGCGATTCTGAGAAGCAACGTGAACACTTTTGCTTCCCAGGCACAGAGAAGGTGCTAGTAGGGAATTCTCTGCCTGCTTTTCCCCAGTGCTCTGCAAGCTCTCCAGGGCAACATAAAATCTGGGGCTCTGTGCTTTCTTTCCTTCTGAACAAGTGTTAGTGTTTTCTGCACAAACGTGATTCTGAGAAGCAACGTAAACACTTTTGCTTCCCAGGCACAGAGAAGGTGCTAGCAGGGAATTCTCTGCCTGCCTTTCCCCAGTGCTCTGCAAGCTCTCCAGGGCAACATAAAATCTGGGGCTCTGTGCTTTCTTTCCTTCTGGACAAGTGTTAGTGTTTTCTGCACAAACGCGATTCTGAGAAGCAATGTGAACACTTTTGCTTCCCAGGCACAGAGAAGGTGCTAGCAGGGAATTCTCTGCCTGCCTTTCCCCAGTGCTCTGCAAGCTCTCCAGGGCAACATAAAATCTGGGGCTCTGTGCTTTCTTTCCTTCTGGACAAGTGTTAGTGTTTTCTGCACAAACGCGATTCTGAGAAGCAATGTGAACACTTCTCCTTCCCAGGCACAGAGAAGGTGCTAGCAGGGAATTCTCTGCCTGCCTTTCCCCAGTGCTCTGCAAGCTCTCCAGGGCAACATAAAATCTGGGGCGCTGTGCTTTCTTTCGTTCTGAACAAGTGTTAGTGTTTTCTGCACAAACGCGATTCTGAGAAGCAATGTGAACACTTCTCTTTCCCAGGCACAGAGAAGGTGCTAGCAGGGAATTCTCTGCCTGCCTTTCCCCAGTGCTCTGCAAGCTCTCCAGGGCAACATAAAATCTGGGGCTCTGTGCTTTCTTTCCTTCTGAACAAGTGTTAGTGTTTTCTGCACAAACGCGATTCTGAGAAGCAATGTGAACACTTCTCCTTCCCAGGCACAGAGAAGGTGCTAGCAGGGAATTCTCTGCCTGCCTTTCCCCAGTGCTCTGCAAGCTCTCCAGGGCAACATAAAATCTGGGGCTCTGTGCTTTCTTTCCTTCTGAACAAGTGTTAGTGTTTTCTGCACAAACGCGATTCTGCGAAGCAATGTGAACACTTCTCCTTCCCAGGCACAGAGAAGGTGCTAGCAGGGAATTCTCTGCCTGCCTTTCCCCAGTGCTCTGCAATCTCTCCAGGGCAACATAAAATCTGGGGCTCTGTGCTTTCTTTCCTTCTAAACAAGTGTCAGTGTTTTCTGCACAAACGCGATTCTGAGAAGCAATGTGAACACTTCTCCTTCCCAGGCACAGAGAAGGTGCTAGCAGGGAATTCTCTGCCTGCCTTTCCCCAGTGCTCTGCAATCTCTCCAGGGCAACATAAAATCTGGGGCTCTGTGCTTTCTTTCCTTCTGAACAAGTGTTAGTGTTTTCTGCACAAACGCGATTCTGAGAAGCAACGTGAACACTTTTGCTTCCCAGGCACAGAGAAGGTGCTAGTAGGGAATTCTCTGCCTGCTTTTCCCCAGTGCTCTGCAAGCTCTCCAGGGCAACATAAAATCTGGGGCTCTGTGCTTTCTTTCCTTCTGAACAAGTGTTAGTGTTTTCTGCACAAACGTGATTCTGAGAAGCAACGTGAACACTTTTGCTTCCCAGGCACAGAGAAGGTGCTAGCAGGGAATTCTCTGCCTGCCTTTCCCCAGTGCTCTGCAAGCTCTCCAGGGCAACATAAAATCTGGGGCTCTGTGCTTTCTTTCCTTCTGGACAAGTGTTAGTGTTTTCTGCACAAACGCGATTCTGAGAAGCAATGTGAACACTTTTGCTTCCCAGGCACAGAGAAGGTGCTAGTAGGGAATTCTCTGCCTGCTTTTCCCCAGTGCTCTGCAAGCTCTCCAGGGCAACATAAAATCTGGGGCTCTGTGCTTTCTTTCCTTCTGGACAAGTGTTAGTGTTTTCTGCACAAACGCGATTCTGAGAAGCAATGTGAACACTTTTGCTTCCCAGGCACAGAGAAGGTGCTAGCAGGGAATTCTCTGCCTGCCTTTCCCCAGTGCTCTGCAAGCTCTCCAGGGCAACATAAAATCTGGGGCTCTGTGCTTTCTTTCCTTCTGAACAAGTGTTAGTGTTTTCTGCACAAACGCGATTCTGCGAAGCAATGTGAACACTTTTGCTTCCCAGGCACAGAGAAGGTGCTAGCAGGGAATTCTCTGCCTGCCTTTCCCCAGTGCTCTGCAAGCTCTCCAGGGCAACATAAAATCTGGGGCGCTGTGCTTTCTTTCGTTCTGAACAAGTGTTAGTGTTTTCTGCACAAACGCGATTCTGAGAAGCAACGTGAACACTTTTGCTTCCCAGGCACAGAGAAGGTGCTAGCAGGGAATTCTCTGCCTGCCTTTCCCCAGTGCTCTGCAAGCTCTCCAGGGCAACATAAAATCTGGGGCTCTGTGCTTTCTTTCCTTCTGGACAAGTGTTAGTGTTTTCTGCACAAACGCGATTCTGAGAAGCAATGTGAACACTTTTGCTTCCCAGGCACAGAGAAGGTGCTAGCAGGGAATTCTCTGCCTGCCTTTCCCCAGTGCTCTGCAAGCTCTCCAGGGCAACATAAAATCTGGGGCTCTGTGCTTTCTTTCCTTCTGAACAAGTGTTAGTGTTTTCTGCACAAACGCGATTCTGCGAAGCAATGTGAACACTTCTCCTTCCCAGGCACAGAGAAGGTGCTAGCAGGGAATTCTCTGCCTGCCTTTCCCCAGTGCTCTGCAATCTCTCCAGGGCAACATAAAATCTGGGGCTCTGTGCTTTCTTTCCTTCTAAACAAGTGTCAGTGTTTTCTGCACAAACGCGATTCTGAGAAGCAATGTGAACACTTCTCCTTCCCAGGCACAGAGAAGGTGCTAGCAGGGAATTCTCTGCCTGCCTTTCCCCAGTGCTCTGCAATCTCTCCAGGGCAACATAAAATCTGGGGCTCTGTGCTTTCTTTCCTTCTGAACAAGTGTTAGTGTTTTCTGCACAAACGCGATTCTGAGAAGCAACGTGAACACTTTTGCTTCCCAGGCACAGAGAAGGTGCTAGTAGGGAATTCTCTGCCTGCTTTTCCCCAGTGCTCTGCAAGCTCTCCAGGGCAACATAAAATCTGGGGCTCTGTGCTTTCTTTCCTTCTGAACAAGTGTTAGTGTTTTCTGCACAAACGTGATTCTGAGAAGCAACGTGAACACTTTTGCTTCCCAGGCACAGAGAAGGTGCTAGCAGGGAATTCTCTGCCTGCCTTTCCCCAGTGCTCTGCAAGCTCTCCAGGGCAACATAAAATCTGGGGCTCTGTGCTTTCTTTCCTTCTGGACAAGTGTTAGTGTTTTCTGCACAAACGCGATTCTGAGAAGCAATGTGAACACTTTTGCTTCCCAGGCACAGAGAAGGTGCTAGTAGGGAATTCTCTGCCTGCTTTTCCCCAGTGCTCTGCAAGCTCTCCAGGGCAACATAAAATCTGGGGCTCTGTGCTTTCTTTCCTTCTGGACAAGTGTTAGTGTTTTCTGCACAAACGCGATTCTGAGAAGCAATGTGAACACTTTTGCTTCCCAGGCACAGAGAAGGTGCTAACAGGGAATTCTCTGCCTGCCTTTCCCCAGTGCTCTGCAAGCTCTCCAGGGCAACATAAAATCTGGGGCTCTGTGCTTTCTTTCCTTCTGAACAAGTGTTAGTGTTTTCTGCACAAACGCGATTCTGCGAAGCAATGTGAACACTTTTGCTTCCCAGGCACAGAGAAGGTGCTAGCAGGGAATTCTCTGCCTGCCTTTCCCCAGTGCTCTGCAAGCTCTCCAGGGCAACATAAAATCTGGGGCGCTGTGCTTTCTTTCGTTCTGAACAAGTGTTAGTGTTTTCTGCACAAACGCGATTCTGAGAAGCAACGTGAACACTTTTGCTTCCCAGGCACAGAGAAGGTGCTAGCAGGGAATTCTCTGCCTGCCTTTCCCCAGTGCTCTGCAAGCTCTCCAGGGCAACATAAAATCTGGGGCTCTGTGCTTTCTTTCCTTCTGGACAAGTGTTAGTGTTTTCTGCACAAACGCGATTCTGAGAAGCAATGTGAACACTTTTGCTTCCCAGGCACAGAGAAGGTGCTAGCAGGGAATTCTCTGCCTGCCTTTCCCCAGTGCTCTGCAAGCTCTCCAGGGCAACATAAAATCTGGGGCTCTGTGCTTTCTTTCCTTCTGAACAAGTGTCAGTGTTTTCTGCACAAACGCGATTCTGAGAAGCAATGTGAACACTTTTGCTTCCCAGGCACAGAGAAGGTGCTAGCAGGGAATTCTCTGCCTGCCTTTCCCCAGTGCTCTGCAAGCTCTACAGGGCAACATAAAATCTGGGGCTCTGGGCTTTCTTTCCTTCTGAACAAGTGTTAGTGTTTTCTGCACAAACGCGATTCTGAGAAGCAACGTGAACACTTTTGCTTCCCAGGCACAGAGAAGGTGCTAGTAGGGAATTCTCTGCCTGCTTTTCCCCAGTGCTCTGCAAGCTCTCCAGGGCAACATAAAATCTGGGGCTCTGTGCTTTCTTTCCTTCTGAACAAGTGTCAGTGTTTTCTGCACAAACGCGATTCTGAGAAGCAACGTGAACACTTTTGCTTCCCAGGCACAGAGAAGGTGCTAGCAGGGAATTCTCTGCCTGCCTTTCCCCAGTGCTCTGCAAGCTCTCCAGGGCAACATAAAATCTGGGGCTCTGTGCTTTCTTTCCTTCTAAACAAGTGTCAGTGTTTTCTGCACAAACGCGATTCTGAGAAGCAATGTGAACACTTCTCCTTCCCAGGCACAGAGAAGGTGCTAGCAGGGAATTCTCTGCCTGCCTTTCCCCAGTGCTCTGCAATCTCTCCAGGGCAACATAAAATCTGGGGCTCTGTGCTTTCTTTCCTTCTGAACAAGTGTTAGTGTTTTCTGCACAAACGCGATTCTGAGAAGCAACGTGAACACTTTTGCTTCCCAGGCACAGAGAAGGTGCTAGTAGGGAATTCTCTGCCTGCTTTTCCCCAGTGCTCTGCAAGCTCTCCAGGGCAACATAAAATCTGGGGCTCTGTGCTTTCTTTCCTTCTGAACAAGTGTTAGTGTTTTCTGCACAAACGTGATTCTGAGAAGCAACGTGAACACTTTTGCTTCCCAGGCACAGAGAAGGTGCTAGCAGGGAATTCTCTGCCTGCCTTTCCCCAGTGCTCTGCAAGCTCTCCAGGGCAACATAAAATCTGGGGCTCTGTGCTTTCTTTCCTTCTGAACAAGTGTCAGTGTTTTCTGCACAAACGCGATTCTGAGAAGCAATGTGAACACTTTTGCTTCCCAGGCACAGAGAAGGTGCTAGCAGGGAATTCTCTGCCTGCCTTTCCCCAGTGCTCTGCAAGCTCTCCAGGGCAACATAAAATCTGGGGCTCTGTGCTTTCTTTCCTTCTGAACAAGTGTTAGTGTTTTCTGCACAAACGCGATTCTGAGAAGCAACGTGAACACTTTTGCTTCCCAGGCACAGAGAAGGTGCTAGTAGGGAATTCTCTGCCTGCTTTTCCCCAGTGCTCTGCAAGCTCTCCAGGGCAACATAAAATCTGGGGCTCTGTGCTTTCTTTCCTTCTGAACAAGTGTTAGTGTTTTCTGCACAAACGTGATTCTGAGAAGCAACGTGAACACTTTTGCTTCCCAGGCACAGAGAAGGTGCTAGCAGGGAATTCTCTGCCTGCCTTTCCCCAGTGCTCTGCAAGGTCTCCAGGGCAACATAAAATCTGGGGCTCTGTGCTTTCTTTCCTTCTGAACAAGTGTCAGTGTTTTCTGCACAAACGCGATTCTGAGAAGCAATGTGAACACTTTTGCTTCCCAGGCACAGAGAAGGTGCTAGCAGGGAATTCTCTGCCTGCCTTTCCCCAGTGCTCTGCAAGCTCTCCAGGGCAACATAAAATCTGGGGCTCTGTGCTTTCTTTCCTTCTGAACAAGTGTTAGTGTTTTCTGCACAAACGCGATTCTGAGAAGCAATGTGAACACTTCTCCTTCCCAGGCACAGAGAAGGTGCTAGCAGGGAATTCTCTGCCTGCCTTTCCCCAGTGCTCTGCAAGCTCTCCAGGGCAACATAAAATCTGGGGCTCTGTGCTTTCTTTCCTTCTGGACAAGTGTTAGTGTTTTCTGCACAAACGCGATTCTGAGAAGCAACGTGAACACTTTTGCTTCCCAGGCACAGAGAAGGTGCTAGCAGGGAATTCTCTGCCTGCCTTTCCCCAGTGCTCTGCAAGCTCTCCAGGGCAACATAAAATCTGGGGCTCTGTGCTTTCTTTCCTTCTGAACAAGTGTCAGTGTTTTCTGCACAAACGCGATTCTGAGAAGCAATGTGAACACTTTTGCTTCCCAGGCACAGAGAAGGTGCTAGCAGGGAATTCTCTGCCTGCCTTTCCCCAGTGCTCTGCAAGCTCTCCAGGGCAACATAAAATCTGGGGCTCTGTGCTTTCTTTCCTTCTAAACAAGTGTCAGTGTTTTCTGCACAAACGCGATTCTGAGAAGCAATGTGAACACTTCTCCTTCCCAGGCACAGAGAAGGTGCTAGCAGGGAATTCTCTGCCTGCCTTTCCCCAGTGCTCTGCAATCTCTCCAGGGCAACATAAAATCTGGGGCTCTGTGCTTTCTTTCCTTCTGAACAAGTGTTAGTGTTTTCTGCACAAACGCGATTCTGAGAAGCAATGTGAACACTTCTCCTTCCCAGGCACAGAGAAGGTGCTAGCAGGGAATTCTCTGCCTGCCTTTCCCCAGTGCTCTGCAAGCTCTCCAGGGCAACATAAAATCTGGGGCTCTGTGCTTTCTTTCCTTCTGGACAAGTGTTAGTGTTTTCTGCACAAACGCGATTCTGAGAAGCAATGTGAACACTTCTCCTTCCCAGGCACAGAGAAGGTGCTAGCAGGGAATTCTCTGCCTGCCTTTCCCCAGTGCTCTGCAATCTCTCCAGGGCAACATAAAATCTGGGGCTCTGTGCTTTCTTTCCTTCTGAACAAGTGTTAGTGTTTTCTGCACAAACGCGATTCTGAGAAGCAACGTGAACACTTTTGCTTCCCAGGCACAGAGAAGGTGCTAGTAGGGAATTCTCTGCCTGCTTTTCCCCAGTGCTCTGCAAGCTCTCCAGGGCAACATAAAATCTGGGGCTCTGTGCTTTCTTTCCTTCTGAACAAGTGTTAGTGTTTTCTGCACAAACGTGATTCTGAGAAGCAACGTGAACACTTTTGCTTCCCAGGCACAGAGAAGGTGCTAGCAGGGAATTCTCTGCCTGCCTTTCCCCAGTGCTCTGCAAGCTCTCCAGGGCAACATAAAATCTGGGGCTCTGTGCTTTCTTTCCTTCTGGACAAGTGTTAGTGTTTTCTGCACAAACGCGATTCTGAGAAGCAATGTGAACACTTTTGCTTCCCAGGCACAGAGAAGGTGCTAGTAGGGAATTCTCTGCCTGCTTTTCCCCAGTGCTCTGCAAGCTCTCCAGGGCAACATAAAATCTGGGGCTCTGTGCTTTCTTTCCTTCTGAACAAGTGTTAGTGTTTTCTGCACAAACGCGATTCTGAGAAGCAACGTGAACACTTTTGCTTCCCAGGCACAGAGAAGGTGCTAGCAGGGAATTCTCTGCCTGCTTTTCCCCAGTGCTCTGCAAGCTCTCCAGGGCAACATAAAATCTGGGGCTCTGGGCTTTCTTTCCTTCTGAACAAGTGTTAGTGTTTTCTGCACAAACGCGATTCTACGTAGCAATGTGAACACTTTTGCTTCCCAGGCACAGAGAAGGTGCTAGCAGGGAATTCTCTGCCTGCTTTTCCCCAGTGCTCTGCAAGCTCTCCAGGGCAACATAAAATCTGGGGCTCTGTGCTTTCTTTCCTTCTGAACAAGTGTTAGTGTTTTCTGCACAAACGCGATTCTGAGAAGCAATGTGAACACTTCTCCTTCCCAGGCACAGAGAAGGTGCTAGCAGGGAATTCTCTGCCTGCCTTTCCCCAGTGCTCTGCAAGCTCTCCAGGGCAACATAAAATCTGGGGCTCTGTGCTTTCTTTCCTTCTGAACAAGTGTCAGTGTTTTCTGCACAAACGCGATTCTGAGAAGCAATGTGAACACTTTTGCTTCCCAGGCACAGAGAAGGTGCTAGTAGGGAATTCTCTGCCTGCCTTTCCCCAGTGCTCTGCAAGCTCTCCAGGGCAACATAAAATCTGGGGCTCTGTGCTTTCTTTCCTTCTGAACAAGTGTTAGTGTTTTCTGCACAAACGCGATTCTGCGAAGCAATGTGAACACTTTTGCTTCCCAGGCACAGAGAAGGTGCTAGCAGGGAATTCTCTGCCTGCCTTTCCCCAGTGCTCTGCAAGCTCTCCAGGGCAACATAAAATCTGGGGCTCTGTGCTTTCTTTCCTTCTGAACAAGTGTTAGTGTTTTCTGCACAAACGCGATTCTGAGAAGCAATGTGAACACTTCTGCTTCCCAGGCACAGAGAAGGTGCTAGCAGGGAATTCTCTGCCTGCCTTTCCCCAGTGCTCTGCAAGCTCTCCAGGGCAACATAAAATCTGGGGCTCTGTGCTTTCTTTCCTTCTGAACAAGTGTTAGTGTTTTCTGCACAAACGCGATTCTGAGAAACAATGTGAACACTTTTGCTTCCCAGGCACAGAGAAGGTGCTAGCAGGGAATTCTCTGCCTGCCTTTCCCCAGTGCTCTGCAAGCTCTCCAGGGCAACATAAAATCTGGGGCTCTGTGCTTTCTTTCCTTCTAAACAAGTGTCAGTGTTTTCTGCACAAACGCGATTCTGAGAAGCAATGTGAACACTTCTCCTTCCCAGGCACAGAGAAGGTGCTAGCAGGGAATTCTCTGCCTGCCTTTCCCCAGTGCTCTGCAAGCTCTCCAGGGCAACATAAAATCTGGGGCTCTGTGCTTTCTTTCCTTCTGAACAAGTGTTAGTGTTTTCTGCACAAACGCGATTCTGAGAAGCAACGTGAACACTTTTGCTTCCCAGGCACAGAGAAGGTGCTAGTAGGGAATTCTCTGCCTGCTTTTCCCCAGTGCTCTGCAAGCTCTCCAGGGCAACATAAAATCTGGGGCTCTGTGCTTTCTTTCCTTCTGAACAAGTGTTAGTGTTTTCTGCACAAACGCGATTCTGAGAAGCAACGTGAACACTTTTGCTTCCCAGGCACAGAGAAGGTGCTAGCAGGGAATTCTCTGCCTGCCTTTCCCCAGTGCTCTGCAAGCTCTCCAGGGCAACATAAAATCTGGGGCTCTGTGCTTTCTTTCCTTCTGAACAAGTGTTAGTGTTTTCTGCACAAACGTGATTCTGAGAAGCAACGTGAACACTTTTGCTTCCCAGGCACAGAGAAGGTGCTAGCAGGGAATTCTCTGCCTGCCTTTCCCCAGTGCTCTGCAAGCTCTCCAGGGCAACATAAAATCTGGGGCTCTGTGCTTTCTTTCCTTCTGAACAAGTGTTAGTGTTTTCTGCACAAACGCGATTCTGAGAAGCAATGTGAACACTTTTGCTTCCCAGGCACAGAGAAGGTGCTAGCAGGGAATTCTCTGCCTGCTTTTCCCCAGTGCTCTGCAAGCTCTCCAGGGCAACATAAAATCTGGGGCTCTGTGCTTTCTTTCCTTCTGGACAAGTGTTAGTGTTTTCTGCACAAACGCGATTCTGAGAAGCAATGTGAACACTTTTGCTTCCCAGGCACAGAGAAGGTGCTAGCAGGGAATTCTCTGCCTGCCTTTCCCCAGTGCTCTGCAAGCTCTCCAGGGCAACATAAAATCTGGGGCTCTGTGCTTTCTTTCCTTCTGGACAAGTGTTAGTGTTTTCTGCACAAACGCGATTCTGAGAAGCAATGTGAACGCTTCTCCTTCCCAGGCACAGAGAAGGTGCTAGCAGGGAATTCTCTGCCTGCCTTTCCCCAGTGCTCTGCAAGCTCTCCAGGGCAACATAAAATCTGGGGCTCTGTGCTTTCTTTCCTTCTGAACAAGTGTTAGTGTTTTCTGCACAAACGCGATTCTGCGAAGCAATGTGAACACTTTTGCTTCCCAGGCACAGAGAAGGTGCTAGCAGGGAATTCTCTGCCTGCCTTTCCCCAGTGCTCTGCAAGCTCTCCAGGGCAACATAAAATCTGGGGCTCTGTGCTTTCTTTCCTTCTAAACAAGTGTCAGTGTTTTCTGCACAAACGCGATTCTGAGAAGCAATGTGAACACTTCTCCTTCCCAGGCACAGAGAAGGTGCTAGCAGGGAATTCTCTGCCTGCCTTTCCCCAGTGCTCTGCAAGCTCTCCAGGGCAACATAAAATCTGGGGCTCTGTGCTTTCTTTCCTTCTGAACAAGTGTTAGTGTTTTCTGCACAAACGCGATTCTGAGAAGCAACGTGAACACTTTTGCTTCCCAGGCACATAGAAGGTGCTAGTAGGGAATTCTCTGCCTGCTTTTCCCCAGTGCTCTGCAAGCTCTCCAGGGCAACATAAAATCTGGGGCTCTGTGCTTTCTTTCCTTCTGAACAAGTGTTAGTGTTTTCTGCACAAACGTGATTCTGAGAAGCAACGTGAACACTTTTGCTTCCCAGGCACAGAGAAGGTGCTAGTAGGGAATTCTCTGCCTGCCTTTCCCCAGTGCTCTGCAAGCTCTCCAGGGCAACATAAAATCTGGGGCTCTGTGCTTTCTTTCCTTCTGAACAAGTGTTAGTGTTTTCTGCACAAACGCGATTCTGAGAAGCAACGTGAACACTTTTGCTTCCCAGGCACAGAGAAGGTGCTAGTAGGGAATTCTCTGCCTGCTTTTCCCCAGTGCTCTGCAAGCTCTCCAGGGCAACATAAAATCTGGGGCTCTGTGCTTTCTTTCCTTCTGAACAAGTGTTAGTGTTTTCTGCACAAACGCGATTCTGAGAAGCAACGTGAACACTTTTGCTTCCCAGGCACAGAGAAGGTGCTAGCAGGGAATTCTCTGCCTGCCTTTCCCCAGTGCTCTGCAAGCTCTCCAGGGCAACATAAAATCTGGGGCTCTGTGCTTTCTTTCCTTCTGAACAAGTGTTAGTGTTTTCTGCACAAACGCGATTCTGAGAAGCAACGTGAACACTTTTGCTTCCCAGGCACAGAGAAGGTGCTAGTAGGGAATTCTCTGCCTGCTTTTCCCCAGTGCTCTGCAAGCTCTCCAGGGCAACATAAAATCTGGGGCTCTGTGCTTTCTTTCCTTCTGAACAAGTGTTAGTGTTTTCTGCACAAACGCGATTCTGAGAAGCAACGTGAACAATTTTGCTTCCCAGGCACAGAGAAGGTGCTAGCAGGGAATTCTCTGCCTGCTTTTCCCCAGTGCTCTGCAAGCTCTCCAGGGCAACATAAGATCTGGGGCTCTGTGCTTTCTTTCCTTCTGAACAAGTGTTAGTGTTTTCTGCACAAACGCGATTCTGCGAAGCAATGTGAACACTTTTGCTTCCCAGGCACAGAGAAGGTGCTAGCAGGGAATTCTCTGCCTGCCTTTCCCCAGTGCTCTGCAAGCTCTCCAGGGCAACATAAAATCTGGGGCTCTGTGCTTTCTTTCCTTCTGAACAAGTGTTAGTGTTTTCTGCACAGACGCGATTCTGAGAAGCAATGTGAACACTTCTGCTTCCCAGGCACAGAGAAGGTGCTAGCAGGGAATTCTCTGCCTGCCTTTCCCCAGTGCTCTGCAAGCTCTCCAGGGCAACATAAAATCTGGGGCTCTGTGCTTTCTTTCCTTCTGAACAAGTGTTAGTGTTTTCTGCACAAACGCGATTCTGAGAAGCAATGTGAACACTTTTGCTTCCCAGGCACAGAGAAGGTGCTAGCAGGGAATTCTCTGCCTGCCTTTCCCCAGTGCTCTGCAAGCTCTCCAGGGCAACATAAAATCTGGGGCTCTGTGCTTTCTTTCCTTCTGAACAAGTGTTAGTGTTTTCTGCACAAACGCGATTCTGAGAAGCAACGTGAACACTTTTGCTTCCCAGGCACAGAGAAGGTGCTAGTAGGGAATTCTCTGCCTGCTTTTCCCCAGTGCTCTGCAAGCTCTCCAGGGCAACATAAAATCTGGGGCTCTGTGCTTTCTTTCCTTCTGAACAAGTGTTAGTGTTTTCTGCACAAACGTGATTCTGAGAAGCAACGTGAACACTTTTGCTTCCCAGGCACAGAGAAGGTGCTAGCAGGGAATTCTCTGCCTGCCTTTCCCCAGTGCTCTGCAAGCTCTCCAGGGCAACATAAAATCTGGGGCTCTGTGCTTTCTTTCCTTCTGGACAAGTGTTAGTGTTTTCTGCACAAACGCGATTCTGAGAAGCAACGTGAACACTTTTGCTTCCCAGGCACAGAGAAGGTGCTAGCAGGGAATTCTCTGCCTGCTTTTCCCCAGTGCTCTGCAAGCTCTCCAGGGCAACATAAAATCTGGGGCTCTGGGCTTTCTTTCCTTCTGAACAAGTGTCAGTGTTTTCTGCACAAACGCGATTCTGCGAAGCAATCTGAACACTTTTGCTTCCCAGGCACAGAGAAGGTGCTAGTAGGGAATTCTCTGCCTGCTTTTCCCCAGTGCTCTGCAAGCTCTCCAGGGCAACATAAAATCTGGGGCTCTGTGCTTTCTTTCCTTCTGAACAAGTGTTAGTGTTTTCTGCACAAACGTGATTCTGAGAAGCAACGTGAACACTTTTGCTTCCCAGGCACAGAGAAGGTGCTAGCAGGGAATTCTCTGCCTGCCTTTCCCCAGTGCTCTGCAAGCTCTCCAGGGCAACATAAAATCTGGGGCTCTGTGCTTTCTTTCCTTCTGGACAAGTGTTAGTGTTTTCTGCACAAACGCGATTCTGAGAAGCAATGTGAACACTTTTGCTTCCCAGGCACAGAGAAGGTGCTAGTAGGGAATTCTCTGCCTGCTTTTCCCCAGTGCTCTGCAAGCTCTCCAGGGCAACATAAAATCTGGGGCTCTGTGCTTTCTTTCCTTCTGAACAAGTGTTAGTGTTTTCTGCACAAACGCGATTCTGAGAAGCAACGTGAACAATTTTGCTTCCCAGGCACAGAGAAGGTGCTAGCAGGGAATTCTCTGCCTGCTTTTCCCCAGTGCTCTGCAAGCTCTCCAGGGCAACATAAGATCTGGGGCTCTGTGCTTTCTTTCCTTCTGAACAAGTGTTAGTGTTTTCTGCACAAACGTGATTCTGAGAAGCAACGTGAACACTTTTGCTTCCCAGGCACAGAGAAGGTGCTAGCAGGGAATTCTCTGCCTGCTTTTCCCCAGTGCTCTGCAAGCTCTCCAGGGCAACATAAAATCTGGGGCTCTGTGCTTTCTTTCCTTCTGAACAAGTGTTAGTGTTTTCTGCACAAACGCGATTCTGAGAAGCAACGTGAACAATTTTGCTTCCCAGGCACAGAGAAGGTGCTAGCAGGGAATTCTCTGCCTGCCTTTCCCCAGTGCTCTGCAAGCTCTCCAGGGCAACATAAAATCTGGGGCTCTGTGCTTTCTTTCCTTCTGGACAAGTGTTAGTGTTTTCTGCACAAACGCGATTCTGAGAAGCAATGTGAACACTTTTGCTTCCCAGGCACAGAGAAGGTGCTAGTAGGGAATTCTCTGCCTGCTTTTCCCCAGTGCTCTGCAAGCTCTCCAGGGCAACATAAAATCTGGGGCTCTGTGCTTTCTTTCCTTCTCGACAAGTGTTAGTGTTTTCTGCACAAACGCGATTCTGAGAAGCAATGTGAACACTTTTGCTTCCCAGGCACAGAGAAGGTGCTAGCAGGGAATTCTCTGCCTGCCTTTCCCCAGTGCTCTGCAAGCTCTCCAGGGCAACATAAAATCTGGGGCTCTGTGCTTTCTTTCCTTCTGGACAAGTGTTAGTGTTTTCTGCACAAACGCGATTCTGAGAAGCAATGTGAACACTTTTGCTTCCCAGGCACAGAGAAGGTGCTAGCAGGGAATTCTCTGCCTGCCTTTCCCCAGTGCTCTGCAAGCTCTCCAGGGCAACATAAAATCTGGGGCTCTGTGCTTTCTTTCCTTCTGAACAAGTGTTAGTGTTTTCTGCACAAACGCGATTCTGCGAAGCAATGTGAACACTTTTGCTTCCCAGGCACAGAGAAGGTGCTAGCAGGGAATTCTCTGCCTGCCTTTCCCCAGTGCTCTGCAAGCTCTCCAGGGCAACATAAAATCTGGGGCTCTGTGCTTTCTTTCCTTCTGAACAAGTGTTAGTGTTTTCTGCACAGACGCGATTCTGAGAAGCAATGTGAACACTTCTGCTTCCCAGGCACAGAGAAGGTGCTAGCAGGGAATTCTCTGCCTGCCTTTCCCCAGTGCTCTGCAAGCTCTCCAGGGCAACATAAGATCTGGGGCTCTGTGCTTTCTTTCCTTCTGAACAAGTGTTAGTGTTTTCTGCACAAACGTGATTCTGAGAAGCAATGTGAACACTTTTGCTTCCCAGGCACAGAGAAGGTGCTAGTAGGGAATTCTCTGCCTGCTTTTCCCCAGTGCTCTGCAAGCTCTCCAGGGCAACATAAAATCTGGGGCTCTGTGCTTTCTTTCCTTCTGAACAAGTGTTAGTGTTTTCTGCACAAACGCGATTCTGAGAAGCAACGTGAACAATTTTGCTTCCCAGGCACAGAGAAGGTGCTAGCAGGGAATTCTCTGCCTGCCTTTCCCCAGTGCTCTGCAAGCTCTCCAGGGCAACATAAAATCTGGGGCTCTGTGCTTTCTTTCCTTCTGGACAAGTGTTAGTGTTTTCTGCACAAACGCGATTCTGAGAAGCAATGTGAACACTTTTGCTTCCCAGGCACAGAGAAGGTGCTAGTAGGGAATTCTCTGCCTGCTTTTCCCCAGTGCTCTGCAAGCTCTCCAGGGCAACATAAAATCTGGGGCTCTGTGCTTTCTTTCCTTCTCGACAAGTGTTAGTGTTTTCTGCACAAACGCGATTCTGAGAAGCAATGTGAACACTTTTGCTTCCCAGGCACAGAGAAGGTGCTAGCAGGGAATTCTCTGCCTGCCTTTCCCCAGTGCTCTGCAAGCTCTCCAGGGCAACATAAAATCTGGGGCTCTGTGCTTTCTTTCCTTCTGGACAAGTGTTAGTGTTTTCTGCACAAACGCGATTCTGAGAAGCAATGTGAACAATTTTGCTTCCCAGGCACAGAGAAGGTGCTAGCAGGGAATTCTCTGCCTGCCTTTCCCCAGTGCTCTGCAAGCTCTCCAGGGCAACATAAAATCTGGGGCTCTGTGCTTTCTTTCCTTCTGAACAAGTGTTAGTGTTTTCTGCACAAACGCGATTCTGCGAAGCAATGTGAACACTTTTGCTTCCCAGGCACAGAGAAGGTGCTAGCAGGGAATTCTCTGCCTGCCTTTCCCCAGTGCTCTGCAAGCTCTCCAGGGCAACATAAAATCTGGGGCTCTGTGCTTTCTTTCCTTCTGAACAAGTGTTAGTGTTTTCTGCACAGACGCGATTCTGAGAAGCAATGTGAACACTTCTGCTTCCCAGGCACAGAGAAGGTGCTAGCAGGGAATTCTCTGCCTGCCTTTCCCCAGTGCTCTGCAAGCTCTCCAGGGCAACATAAGATCTGGGGCTCTGTGCTTTCTTTCCTTCTGGACAAGTGTTAGTGTTTTCTGCACAAACGCGATTCTGAGAAGCAATGTGAACACTTTTGCTTCCCAGGCACAGAGAAGGTGCTAGTAGGGAATTCTCTGCCTGCTTTTCCCCAGTGCTCTGCAAGCTCTCCAGGGCAACATAAAATCTGGGGCTCTGTGCTTTCTTTCCTTCTGAACAAGTGTTAGTGTTTTCTGCACAAACGCGATTCTGAGAAGCAACGTGAACAATTTTGCTTCCCAGGCACAGAGAAGGTGCTAGCAGGGAATTCTCTGCCTGCCTTTCCCCAGTGCTCTGCAAGCTCTCCAGGGCAACATAAAATCTGGGGCTCTGTGCTTTCTTTCCTTCTGGACAAGTGTTAGTGTTTTCTGCACAAACGCGATTCTGAGAAGCAATGTGAACACTTTTGCTTCCCAGGCACAGAGAAGGTGCTAGTAGGGAATTCTCTGCCTGCTTTTCCCCAGTGCTCTGCAAGCTCTCCAGGGCAACATAAAATCTGGGGCTCTGTGCTTTCTTTCCTTCTCGACAAGTGTTAGTGTTTTCTGCACAAACGCGATTCTGAGAAGCAATGTGAACACTTTTGCTTCCCAGGCACAGAGAAGGTGCTAGCAGGGAATTCTCTGCCTGCCTTTCCCCAGTGCTCTGCAAGCTCTCCAGGGCAACATAAAATCTGGGGCTCTGTGCTTTCTTTCCTTCTGAACAAGTGTTAGTGTTTTCTGCACAGACGCGATTCTGAGAAGCAATGTGAACACTTTTGCTTCCCAGGCACAGAGAAGGTGCTAGCAGGGAATTCTCTGCCTGCCTTTCCCCAGTGCTCTGCAAGCTCTCCAGGGCAACATAAAATCTGGGGCTCTGTGCTTTCTTTCCTTCTGAACAAGTGTTAGTGTTTTCTGCACAAACGCGATTCTGAGAAGCAACGTGAACACTTTTGCTTCCCAGGCACAGAGAAGGTGCTAGCAGGGAATTCTCTGCCTGCTTTTCCCCAGTGCTCTGCAAGCTCTCCAGGGCAACATAAAATCTGGGGCTCTGTGCTTTCTTTCCTTCTGAACAAGTGTTAGTGTTTTCTGCACAAACGCGATTCTGAGAAGCAACGTGAACACTTTTGCTTCCCAGGCACAGAGAAGGTGCTAGCAGGGAATTCTCTGCCTGCTTTTCCCCAGTGCTCTGCAAGCTCTCCAGGGCAACATAAAATCTGGGGCTCTGGGCTTTCTTTCCTTCTGAACAAGTGTCAGTGTTTTCTGCACAAACGCGATTCTGCGAAGCAATGTGAACACTTTTGCTTCCCAGGCACAGAGAAGGTGCTAGCAGGGAATTCTCTGCCTGCTTTTCCCCAGTGCTCTGCAAGCTCTCCAGGGCAACATAAAATCTGGGGCTCTGTGCTTTCTTTCCTTCTGAACAAGTGTTAGTGTTTTCTGCACAAACGCGATTCTGAGAAGCAATGTGAACACTTTTGCTTCCCAGGCACAGAGAAGGTGCTAGCAGGGAATTCTCTGCCTGCTTTTCCCCAGTGCTCTGCAAGCTCTCCAGGGCAACATAAAATCTGGGGCTCTGTGCTTTCTTTCCTTCTGAACAAGTGTTAGTGTTTTCTGCACAAACGCGATTCTGCGAAGCAATGTGAACACTTCTCCTTCCCAGGCACAGAGAAGGTGCTAGCAGGGAATTCTCTGCCTGCCTTTCCCCAGTGCTCTGCAAGCTCTCCAGGGCAACATAAAATCTGGGGCTCTGTGCTTTCTTTCCTTCTGAACAAGTGTCAGTGTTTTCTGCACAAACGCGATTCTGAGAAGCAACGTGAACACTTCTCCTTCCCAGGCACAGAGAAGGTGCTAGTAGGGAATTCTCTGCCTGCTTTTCCCCAGTGCTCTGCAAGCTCTCCAGGGCAACATAAAATCTGGGGCTCTGTGCTTTCTTTCCTTCTGAACAAGTGTTAGTGTTTTCTGCACAAACGCGATTCTGAGAAGCAACGTGAACACTTTTGCTTCCCAGGCACAGAGAAGGTGCTAGCAGGGAATTCTCTGCCTGCCTTTCCCCAGTGCTCTGCAAGCTCTCCAGGGCAACATAAAATCTGGGGCTCTGTGCTTTCTTTCCTTCTGAACAAGTGTTAGTGTTTTCTGCACAAACGCGATTCTGAGAAGCAACGTGAACACTTTTGCTTCCCAGGCACAGAGAAGGTGCTAGTAGGGAATTCTCTGCCTGCTTTTCCCCAGTGCTCTGCAAGCTCTCCAGGGCAACATAAAATCTGGGGCTCTGTGCTTTCTTTCCTTCTGAACAAGTGTTAGTGTTTTCTGCACAAACGTGATTCTGAGAAGCAACGTGAACACTTTTGCTTCCCAGGCACAGAGAAGGTGCTAGCAGGGAATTCTCTGCCTGCCTTTCCCCAGTGCTCTGCAAGCTCTCCAGGGCAACATAAAATCTGGGGCTCTGTGCTTTCTTTCCTTCTGGACAAGTGTTAGTGTTTTCTGCACAAACGCGATTCTGAGAAGCAATGTGAACACTTTTGCTTCCCAGGCACAGAGAAGGTGCTAGTAGGGAATTCTCTGCCTGCTTTTCCCCAGTGCTCTGCAAGCTCTCCAGGGCAACATAAAATCTGGGGCTCTGTGCTTTCTTTCCTTCTGAACAAGTGTTAGTGTTTTCTGCACAAACGCGATTCTGAGAAGCAACGTGAACACTTTTGCTTCCCAGGCACAGAGAAGGTGCTAGCAGGGAATTCTCTGCCTGCTTTTCCCCAGTGCTCTGCAAGCTCTCCAGGGCAACATAAAATCTGGGGCTCTGTGCTTTCTTTCCTTCTGGACAAGTGTTAGTGTTTTCTGCACAAACGCGATTCTGAGAAGCAATGTGAACACTTTTGCTTCCCAGGCACAGAGAAGGTGCTAGCAGGGAATTCTCTGCCTGCTTTTCCCCAGTGCTCTGCAAGCTCTCCAGGGCAACATAAAATCTGGGGCTCTGTGCTTTCTTTCCTTCTGAACAAGTGTTAGTGTTTTCTGCACAAACGCGATTCTGAGAAGCAACGTGAACACTTTTGCTTCCCAGGCACAGAGAAGGTGCTAGTAGGGAATTCTCTGCCTGCTTTTCCCCAGTGCTCTGCAAGCTCTCCAGGGCAACATAAAATCTGGGGCTCTGTGCTTTCTTTCCTTCTGAACAAGTGTTAGTGTTTTCTGCACAAACGTGATTCTGAGAAGCAACGTGAACACTTTTGCTTCCCAGGCACAGAGAAGGTGCTAGCAGGGAATTCTCTGCCTGCCTTTCCCCAGTGTTCTGCAAGCTCTCCAGGGCAACATAAAATCTGGGGCTCTGTGCTTTCTTTCCTTCTGGACAAGTGTCAGTGTTTTCTGCACAAACGCGATTCTGAGAAGCAATGTGAACACTTTTGCTTCCCAGGCACAGAGAAGGTGCTAGTAGGGAATTCTCTGCCTGCTTTTCCCCAGTGCTCTGCAAGCTCTCCAGGGCAACATAAAATCTGGGGCTCTGTGCTTTCTTTCCTTCTGAACAAGTGTTAGTGTTTTCTGCACAAACGCGATTCTGAGAAGCAACGTGAACACTTTTGCTTCCCAGGCACAGAGAAGGTGCTAGCAGGGAATTCTCTGCCTGCTTTTCCCCAGTGCTCTGCAAGCTCTCCAGGGCAACATAAAATCTGGGGCTCTGTGCTTTCTTTCCTTCTGGACAAGTGTTAGTTTTTTCTGCACAAACGCGATTCTGCGAAGCAATGTGAACACTTCTCCTTCCCAGGCACAGAGAAGGTGCTAGCAGGGAATTCTCTGCCTGCCTTTCCCCAGTGCTCTGCAAGCTCTCCAGGGCAACATAAAATCTGGGGCTCTGTGCTTTCTTTCCTTCTGAACAAGTGTTAGTGTTTTCTGCACAAACGCGATTCTGAGAAGCAATGTGAACACTTCTCCTTCCCAGGCACAGAGAAGGTGCTAGCAGGGAATTCTCTGCCTGCCTTTCCCCAGTGCTCTGCAAGCTCTCCAGGGCAACATAAAATCTGGGGCTCTGTGCTTTCTTTCCTTCTGAACAAGTGTTAGTGTTTTCTGCACAAACGCGATTCTGAGAAGCAATGTGAACACCTCTCCTTCCCAGGCACAGAGAAGGTGCTAGCAGGGAATTCTCTGCCTGCCTTTCCCCAGTGCTCTGCAAGCTCTCCAGGGCAACATAAAATCTGGGGCTCTGTGCTTTCTTTCCTTCTGAACAAGTGTTAGTGTTTTCTGCACTAACGCGATTCTGCGAAGCAATGTGAACACTTCTCCTTCTCAGGCACAGAGAAGGTGCTAGCAGGGAATTCTCTGCCTGCTTTTCCCCAGTGCTCTGCAAGCTCTCCAGGGCAACATAAAATCTGGGGCTCTGTGCTTTCTTTCCTTCTGAACAAGTGTTAGTGTTTTCTGCACAAACGCGATTCTGCGAAGCAATGTGAACATTTCTCCTTCCCAGGCACAGAGAAGGTGCTAGCAGGGAATTCTCTGCCTGCCTTTCCCCAGTGCTCTGCAAGCTCTCCAGGGCAACATAAAATCTGGGGCTCTGTGCTTTCTTTCCTTCTGAACAAGTGTTAGTGTTTTCTGCACAAAGGTGATTCTGCGAAGCAATGTGAACACTTCTCCTTACCAGGCACAGAGAAGGTGCTAGCAGGGAATTCTCTGCCTGCCTTTCCCCAGTGCTCTGCAAGCTCTCCAGGGCAACATAAAATCTGGGGCTCTGTGCTTTCTTTCCTTCTGAACAAGTGTTAGTGTTTTCTGCACAAACGCGATTCTGCAAAGCAATGTGAACACTTTTGCTTCCCAGGCACAGAGAAGGTGCTAGCAGGGAATTCTCTGCCTGCCTTTCCCCAGTGCTCTGCAAGCTCTCCAGGGCAACATAAAATCTGGGGCTCTGTGCTTTCTTTCCTTCTGAACAAGTGTGAGTTTTTTCTGCACAAACGCGATTCTGCGAAGCAATGTGAACACTTTTGCTTCCCAGGCACAGAGAAGGTGCTAGCAGGGAATTCTCTGCCTGCCTTTCCCCAGTGCTCTGCAAGCTCTCCAGGGCAACATAAAATCTGGGGCTCTGTGCTTTCTTTCGTTCTGAACAAGTGTTAGTGTTTTCTGCACAAACGCGATTCTGCGAAGCAATGTGAACACTTCTCCTTCCCAGGCACAGAGAAGGTGCTAGCAGGGAATTCTCTGCCTGCTTTTCCCCAGTGCTCTGCAAGCTCTCCAGGGCAACATAAAATCTGGGGCTCTGTGCTTTCTTTCCTTCTGAACAAGTGTTAGTGTTTTCTGCACAAACACGATTCTGCAAAGCAATGGGAACACTTCTCCTTCCCAGGCACAGAGAAGGTGCTAGCAGGGAATTCTCTACCTGCTTTTCCCCAGTGCTCTGCAAGCTCTCCAGGGCAACATAAAATCTGGGGCTCTGTGCTTTCTTTCCTTCTGAACAAGTGTTACTGTTTTCTGCACAAACACTATTCTGCGAAGCAATGTGAACACTTCTCCTTCCCAGGCACAGAGAAGGTTCTAGTTGGGAATTCTCTGCCTGCCTTTCCCCAGTGCTCTGCAAGCTCTCCAGGGCAACATAAAATCTGGGGCTCTGTGCTTTCTTTCCTTCTGAACAAGTGTTAGTTTTTTCTGCACAAACGCGATTCTGCGAAGCAATGTGAACACTTCTCCTTCCCAGGCACAGAGAAGGTGCTAGCAGGGAATTCTCTGCCTGCCTTTCCCCAGTGCTCTGCAAGCTCTCCAGGGCAACATAAAATCTGGGGCTCTGTGCTTTCTTTCCTTCTGAACAAGTGTTAGTGTTTTCTGCACAAACGCGATTCTGAGAAGCAATGTGAACACTTCTCCTTCCCAGGCACAGAGAAGGTGCTAGCAGGGAATTCTCTGCCTGCCTTTCCCCAGTGCTCTGCAAGCTCTCCAGGGCAACATAAAATCTGGGGCTCTGTGCTTTCTTTCCTTCTGAACAAGTGTTAGTGTTTTCTGCACAAACGCGATTCTGCGAAGCAATGTGAACACTTTTGCTTCCCAGGCACAGAGAAGGTGCTAGCAGGGAATTCTCTGCCTGCCTTTCCCCAGTGCTCTGCAAGCTCTCCAGGGCAACATAAAATCTGGGGCTCTGTGCTTTCTTTCGTTCTGAACAAGTGTTAGTGTTTTCTGCACAAACGTGATTCTGCGAAGCAATGTGAACACTTTTGCTTCCCAGGCACAGAGAAGGTGCTAGCAGGGAATTCTCTGCCTGCTTTTCCCCAGTGCTCTGCAAGCTCTCCAGGGCAACATAAAATCTGGGGCTCTGTGCTTTCTTTCCTTCTGAACAAGTGTTAGTGTTTTCTGCACTAACGCGATTCTGCGAAGCAATGTGAACACTTGTACTTCCCAGGCACAGAGAAGGTGCTAGCAGGGAATTCTCTGCCTGCTTTTCCCCAGTGCTCTGCAAGCTCTCCAGGGCAACATAAAATCTGGGGCTCTGTGCTTTCTTTCCTTCTGAACAAGTGTTAGTGTTTTCTGCACAAACGCGATTCTGAGAAGCAATGTGAACACTTCTCCTTCCCAGGCACAGAGAAGGTGCTAGCTGGGAATTCTCTGCCTGCCTTTCCCCAGTGCTCTGCAAGCTCTCCAGGGCAACATAAAATCTGGGGCTCTGTGCTTTCTTTCCTTCTGAACAAGTGTTAGTGTTTTCTGCACAAACGCGATTCTGAGAAGCAATGTGAACACTTCTCCTTCCCAGGCACAGAGAAGGTGCTAGCAGGGAATTCTCTGCCTGCCTTTCCCCAGTGCTCTGCAAGCTCTCCAGGGCAACATAAAATCTGGGGCTCTGTGCTTTCTTTCCTTCTGAACAAGTGTTAGTGTTTTCTGCACAAACGCGATTCTGAGAAGCAATGGGAACACTTCTCCTTCCCAGGCACAGAGAAGGTGCTAGCTGGGAATTCTCTGCCTGCCTTTCCCCAGTGCTCTGCAAGCTCTCCAGGGCAACATAAAATCTGGGGCTCTGTGCTTTCTTTCCTTCTGAACAAGTGTTAGTGTTTTCTGCACAAACGCGATTCTGAGAAGCAATGTGAACACTTCTCCTTCCCAGGCACAGAGAAGGTGCTAGCAGGGAATTCTCTGCCTGCCTTTCCCCAGTGCTCTGCAAGCTCTCCAGGGCAACATAAAATCTGGGGCTCTGTGCTTTCTTTCCTTCTCGACAAGTGTTAGTGTTTTCTGCACAAACGCGATTCTGCAAAGCAATGGGAACACTTCTCCTTCACAGGCACAGAGAAGGTGCTAGCAGGGAATTCTCTGCCTGCCTTTCCCCAGTGCTCTGCAAGCTCTCCAGGGCAACATAAAAACTGGGGCTCTGTGCTTTTTTTCCTCTGAACAAGTGTCAGTGTTTTCTGCACAAACGCGATTCTGCGAAGCAATGTGAACACTTTTGTTTCCCAGGCACAGAGAAGGTGCTAGTAGGGAATTCTCTGCCTGCTTTTCCCCAGTGCTCTGCAAGCTCTCCAGGGCAACATGGGTTGTTGCCCGGGGCGACGAGGGAGGGGGCTACTCTCTGCTGCTTGTGGCTCCCGCCACGCTGGGTCAGCCAAAATATCCATTTGCCTTATCAATTGTGCCGCCGGCACCGCGGCGAGTAGTGGGGGCTAAGTCCAAAACTGCGCAATCAGGGGCTGGAAACAGCGGAAGTGTATCTGATGCTAACCGGAAAGGGACTGAGGAGAAACCGAAAGAGGTTAAAGACTCCAATAGTGGGCGGGACACAGATGAGGGTGTGGGTAGCAGGTACTTGTGCCCGCCTCTCCCTCCCTCACAAGTCAACGCCACAGAAGAACACACCCCTGCTTCACAAGTTGGCTCTTCAAACACTGAAACTTTACTCCTGCAGCTTGTAAACAGCCTTCAGAAACTGACTGTATCACAGGGAGAGAAGATGAAGCAGAAACCATATAAGTTTTAGTCAAACACGGGACCACAACCATCTGCTCCTTCTGATCCATCGCTCGAATATTCAGCTCCTGTGCCTGCTACTAATTCCTTCCTCTCGTCATTACCAGAGACAGTGACTGCATCCCCACCATCTCACCCTGCAACTTCACATCTTTTCTCTTCACAGGAGCAGAGTGCCTCTGTAGCTATGCGCTGATGGAAAGGAATTATTAGAGATGCTACAGTAGCAGGATTTTTTATCCCAGAAAGCGTACAAGCATTTCCAGTTTCTTTTAATACTGTTACTGGTGCCAATGAGTGGGATCCCTTAGATTGGAAGCTGCTTGAAAAGGCTAGGGCCTCAGTAGTACAAAATGGTCTCCACCATCAATTAACCAAACAAATCATTAACTATATCTTCTCATCATCATTGTTAATTCCAAAAGATATCGATCAAATAGCGGCAGTTATTTTAACTCCATCTGAAAAAATTATTTGAAAGCACGTGGGTGAAGTTAGCTAACGAACAGGTTCGTCCACGACCACAGGGTGATCCCCTCTATCTTGTCCAAGCACAAATGCTATTAGGTACAGGGCCTTTTGCCACAGTAGATCTACAGGTCAATTTTTCTAACGAAGTGTTACGGTTATCACAGTCAATAGCCAGTCAGGCCCTAATGTCTGTACCTGATACAGAAGGAAAGAAACAGGACAAGTTTGTAACAGTAAAACAAGGACTTAATGAACCTTTTTCAAGATTTGTAGATCATCTTTATGACTCTCTAGAACAACAACCTGACATGACCCAAGAGATGAAGGAAAATATATTTAAGTTAATGGCCTTCAAAAATGCCAATCCATCTACCAAACGGCTGTTAGTGACCCTCCCACATGGAGCATCTGTAGCTGACATGATTGAATTAACCAACAGAGGAATGCAACAGGCTAATGTTGCAGCCTATGCCGCTGCAGTGCGTGAAGCGGTTGCACCATTTTTTAACAACTTATTATGAGCCTAGTTATTAATAAGGAGCCTGGCTAGCTCAGTCGGTAGAACATGGGGCAGAACAAGCCCGCAGAGGAGATGGCCACTGTCAGACTCCTGTTGCATATACTCTCTATGAGAGGGATAACTTATAATGAAACTTCTGTACAAAGGTTATTTAAATGGTGCAGAAACCACGGCTATCCTGCTGATACCCTCATCGCCTTTGAGCCAGCAAAATGGGCTGAAATAGGTGAACGGTATAAAACAAAGAAGGGGGAATTTTCTGGATGCACCACATAATCAACTAGCAATGACTTTATATATTCTTAATGGTGTTTTGATGTTTGTAGTGTTTGTCATTTTATGTTGTGTGAGTGATAAGTGTAAGAGGCCTCTTTGTGTGATTGTTTTCTGTGTGTGAGACGCAGCCCAGCTGCAGCTGTGGAGTGTGGAGCTCTCTGACAGAGCACCCAAGTGCCTGCTGGGTCATCGGTGCAGCCTGTTTCTTCGAACTAAGTGTTTCAAGTGTCATAAGGCTCAAGTGTTAGCAAAAAACCTGGAAAGTGCTAACTGGAAGGACCATATCCTTTGATAACCGAGGGAAGAAGTTATGCTTGTGTCTCCACAGGTCACAGTCCCCACAGGTGATTACCAGCAAGCTGTGTGCAACTACACCTGAGGCATGAGAGGCAGCTTTTGGTAGACACTCAGGAGCCAGCTGTGGGTGCTCTGGATGCCCCTGTGCCAACAGTTCGTGATCTCTTCAACTGATCATTTAAGCAGAATGTATGGGCAATGCTTGCTACTGCAATAGGACAAAATACACTATCTCAGTCTTTAATCACACCACAATTGCCAACTCTTTTAAGAGAAAATGCTGACAGTAATTGCAACTCCATGATGAGATAGATAGGCTTACTAGTCACTAGTGAAAGAAGTAGCTTAGACAAAATGTAGTTATTAATAAGGATGAAATGCTATAAGAATGTGTGTATTCACCTTTCTTTGTTTAGCAATATTAAGAATTAAGAAGTCAAGTGTTTAACCTTATTAGAAACTCCCTTGGTTTTCCCCCCTGAGTGGTGGCCAGGCTCTGGGTGGAACCCAACAGGAGAATGAAATCAGATGTTTCCACTCAAAGGAAATTGCCAGTTATTTTGGCCTGCTGATTTGGAGGTTGGACCTGCTTGCAGCGATTTTGGATGCCTCACCTACGGATGGACGCATCATGTAGGACTTTCCAGTTTGTGAGGAAGGGCACTCTAAATTCTCGCTGCATCCAGGGTTCCCCAGCAATTGCGGATCTGAATGTTAGCACCCCATTAAGTAAGTGTGCTATTTCATATTTTTCCTTACTGTTTACTTTTGTAGTATTTCATCATATCCCTTAGTTGTGGGTACTGCAATTATCTTACTCTAGTAACTGTAACTGCTGTGTTGTTTCTAGCGTTCTGTGAAACTATTTTAAGTATGCTGTATTTTGAAGCTTGCCTAACCCTTAACTGATGAAGTCTCAAAATAAATCTTGCAGGTGCAGCTTTACACATCCTCTGAGCAATAGCTGGGAAGAACAGGCCTTGGAAGATAGATAAGAAACTGCTGAGTTATGCCAAGGTAGCGGGCAAAACCAGCGGACAGCTGCAACGCTGAACTGCGAAAAAGCACTAAGCTGTGAGAAGTTACCATCGTTGTAGGGCGGAATGCGCCAGGGAATATGGAAAATTAGTTCAATTGACCCGTGAAACTAATAATGGACCAGCCTATACCTCTCAAAAATTTGGGTTTTTTTGTCAACTCTGGGGTATACATCACATCACAGGTATACCACATTCCCCCACAGGGCAAGCCATAGTGGAGAGAGTGCATCAAAACTTGAAAGGCGCTTTTGCAAAAACAAAAAGGGGGAGAGGTCTTGGCTGCTGCAGAACCACTTGCAAAAGCGGTGTATGTGTTAAATTACTTACAGCTCACAGGTGATAGGGAGGAACCACCAGTAGTAATACATAAGTATGGGTCTGAAATCCGGTATAAGCCAGTGTGGAGATAGTACTTTTGCTCAGTACAAAGATGTTGCTATAGGAGAGTGGAAAGGACCTGTGGAACTACCAATGACGGGTCGAGGCTATGCCTGTGTTATTACCGATACCAGCACTAGATGGGCTCCATCTCGCTGGGTGCGGCCTTGGAAAGGAGATCAAGTTTGTGATTCTAAGCCTTGTGATGCTTCTGACAGTGACTAATGCTCATCCAGCAAAAGTAGTGTTTCCCCGACCAAACATATGGGTAACTATAGCTAAAGAGACAGGTCAAGAATCCACAAGAATTCATTGGGTTTGTGTCAGACGATAGTTGGGCAAAAATGAAACTTTCACAGGCCAATGACATTGCTCAAATTACCCAGGCCGACACCAACACCACAACCTTTTGGCAAGGTCAACTTATTATGAGCAAAGTATTGTTAAAAGCAGTAATCATTGTAATTATTGTGCTTGCTATTATTTTACCATGCTTAATTTCTTGTATTAGACAATCGTTGCAGAAAAGCTTGCAAGGAGTTTGGATTGCTCAAAAACAAAAAGAGGGATATGTGGGGATTCTAAAGGATTTCCTGCTAGGAAATCAGCATGTGAGCAATCCTGCACATGAGCAAGACTGGCAAAACCTCAGCTTCGGCGAGGATGTGACGAGGAGATGACCCTGGAAGAATGAGGAAGAACCCAGGAAGTTAAACAACTCCAGGGTGTTGATCTGGGCAGAGAAGAAGTTTGTACAATGTCGATGTGGCAGTTCTCATCCAATCAGAAGAGAGCCTAAGGAGCATGTGCGAAGCTAACTGTCCAATCAGAAAGAATTGTACCATGTGATTGTATCTTGTGATTTTCACCTGCATTATAAAAGGCTTGTCCACCATAATAAAGTAGGCATTGCTTAATCACTGTGTGATCATGTGCATAGCTCCCGCAGGGAAGTATTTCAGGAGGGGAGTGATTCAGGAGTATTTCAGGGGGTACTATTTTGGTGGGAGCATTTTGGGGGGAGTTTTTCAGGGGGGACTGTTTGTGGGGGAGTATTTCGGTGTGGGAGTATTTTGGGGGGTTGGGGGTGAATCTTTCGAGGGGACTCTTTCAGGGGAAACTGTTTCAGAGGGAGACTAATTCGGGGGGAGTATTTCGAGGGGACTATTTCAGTGAGGGAATTTCATGGGGAGTCTCACAGTGGAGCAGTTTGGGGGGGAGTATTCCAGGAGCAGTATGTTGGGGGGAGTGTTCTGGGGGGAGTTCGGGGGGCAGTGTTACAGGAGCATTATTTTGGGGGGAGCATTTTGGGAGGAAGTATTTCAGGTGAGTGTTTTGGAGAAGGAGTAATTCGAGGGGAGTATTCCAGGCGGGAGTTTTTCAGAGGTGGGGGAGGGGGTGTGGTATTTCAGGGGCGAGTGTTATGGGTGGGGACTATTTTGGGGGGGAGAGTATTTTGGTGGGACTATTTTGGGTGGGGAGTATTTCAGGGGGGAGTATTTCCAGGGGAGTATTTTGGCGGGGGGCGGGGGGGAATGACTGTTTCAGGAGGATTATGTTGGGGGGGAGCATTTCAGAGGGGGAGTATTCTGGGAAGAGAGTTTTGGGGGGCGTAATTCAGCGGGAGTGTTTTTGGGGGAGTATTCCAGGGTAGTATTTTGGGGGACAGTGGTTCAGGAGCATTATTTTGGGGGGAGTATTTCAGGTGAGTGTTTTGGGGGAGGAGTATTTCAGGGGGAGTATTTTGGGGGGAATATTTTTGGGGGGGAGTATTTGGAGGAGAGTATTTTGGGAGGGACTGTTTTGAGGGGTAATATTTCGGGGGGACTATGTTGGGGTGTTAGTGGTTCAGGGGGGAGTATTTTGGGGTTTGGATATTCCCTGATGCACTCTTTTAGCACCGTAAGCCCCTTTGGACTCCTTTTGTCGCAGTCGCACCGCTCCCAATATCTCCATTCCCAAAAAGGAGCCTTGTTTTTCTTGTCTCTGCTATCTAGGATGCCTCTCGAGACCTTCCTTGTGCTCCACAGAATGTTGGGAGCATGTTGCCTCTCTTTTGATCTCTCTTATTGCTACGAGACTTTTGTGACCCCCCCTGCTGCCAGTCACCATGTGTCATGAGATGGTCTCTGTGTACCACAGCCCCCTTTTTAGCTCTGCAGCGGACGTTGATCCTGTCTCATTTCCTCAGAAACCCATCTGCGGGTTTATGTCTCGGAGGGAGCGTTGTTATCGTCATCCTCTCTGCCGTCTAGAGTGTCTCCACTTGGTCCCTGGCCTCCTGAGGACATCTGTACTGTACTTGAATCCCCTCCAGGCTTCTTCCTCATGTCCCCGAGACTTCTGTGGTGTCTTGGGCCCAGTCAGGACCCCTCTAGTGGCACCGTGATGCCTATCAGTGTCTTTGAGGTTGCCCTTAGCAGACTTCTAGCTTTGTCGTGGGCCTCAGACCCTTCTCGTTCCCTTAGAGAGTTTCCCCCGTCCATGTCTGTGACCCAGCCTGGTCATTCTGTCCTCTCTTCCCTCTAGCCGTGCCTCTATTACTGCCCTGGGCCTGTGATGACACGTTTACCCAGTTGGGATCCTCTCAGGATTTCATGGTCATGTCCCCAGTCCTTTGGATGACTCCCTGGCTCCCTTGGGACAGTTCTGGTCATGATGCCTTCCCGAGACCTTCCTGGTTCTCCGGTTCCATCTTGTAGTGCTTTAGGTGGGGCCATATTTGAGCCACAGAACACTCCTTTGTTCCTCTCTGCTATCTGGGATTCCAGCGTTCAGTTCCCGGCCACCCGAGACCACCCCTGCTCCGCTCAGATGATCACCCGAATTCCTCCTTGTCATCTCTGAGCCTTCTTTTGTCCATCGGCCCCCTCAACACCCCTCTCCTCGCAGTCACAATGCCGGCTCTGATCTTCCTCGATCTCCACTGCAGCTTTTAGCACTCCAGCTCCTTTTCTCTCGTTCTGTCAGAGCACCCCTTCTTTCTTTGCTACTCAGCGCTCCTTTATCCCTCTCTCTGCCATCCAACGTGTCTCCGTTTGCTTGTTCTCTCGCTCATCTGTAGTTTGCCTCAATGTCCTCGCTGTGTCTCCGAGCCCTCTTTTCTTACCCTGCCCCTTCCTGATTACTCTCTAGAACAACGTCTTCCATGTCCTTTCACATACTCCACCGCACTCTTGTAGCACCTTGGCTCCCTTTCAATTTTATTATTTTGTGCTCTCCAGAGCTCTCTTCTCTTACTTTTAAGCGTTAGGCATGCCTTCGTTCAGCCCCAGGCCCCCTGAGGACGTCTGGACTTTGTTCGATTCCCTTTTGAGTTTGTTGCATCCCCAAGACTTCTTTGGTCTCTCTAATCCCTGTGATAATGCTTCTTGTTTTGCCAGAACCTTTTCTGAAGCCATCTTTGTGTTCCAGAACTGTCTTTTGGTTTTCCACCCTATCACATGTTTTTATTTGGTGTCTGGTATCCCAAAGATGTGTACTGTCAGCTCAGATGTGTTCTGGAGTTTTTCCAGAGAAGACGATCACCTTCATCTATGATCGATGCATCTCCCGTGGTGTTTTCTGTCATGTTTTGCAATTTCTTTTTGTTCTGGCTACTTAAGTGTTAACTAGGCTGCTTCATACAGCTTCTGATACATTTCTTGCAATTCCATGGTTTTTTGGTCTTTTCTGTCCTCTGGGACTCTTCAGGGCATTAATTGGAGAGACTGTCAAGGTCACTCTGAGTTGTTGGTCATGGACAGTCAATAATTTATATTGCAACCGGTGGTGTTTTTGAGAAGGGATTCTTACAGGATCTAATTCTGCTCTGGTCTTCACTCCTATCCAGAACACGTTCTGTTAGAAGTTAGGCAGCATGTGGGGTCTTGCTAGAAAAGAAGCGTAACCCCGTAGCATTCTGTTTTTTTTTCATAGGAAAATAAAGTGTATTGTTTTGGTTAACGATATTCTTATGGCATTTAGCCAACTACTTTCCTACGTAGCTTAGTATGATACCTGTCTTTTTCTATCTATACTCCAGAAAAGCTCAGTTTAATTCCCTACCCAGTCCCATCACTGAAGCAATAGAAGTAGTGAAAGAACAGATATTGTTGTTTCCAGGAAGGGTCGTTTTCTTTATTCAGCCTTTTGCGTGCTGTAACCTTAAGGCAGAGGAGAAAACTTGCTGCTGCTGCTGCTCCCCTGGCTGCCTGGATGCCTCTGGGGGTTCGCCCCTCCCCTACCCCAGGTGACTGTGGTCAGGGTGGTGGGTGGGTCCCAGGGTATATGAGCCCCAGGCTCTGGTCAGGGAGCTCCTTCTGCTTCTGGGCTTCTCTGAGGTCAGTGCTCTAGAGGTCCTTGAGTGGGTGGCAGCTTTAGAGCTGTGGAAGCTCTTTGGGCAGGAGTGTTTGGATATTCACAGCAACAGAGGTACCTGCGGGGAGAGTGTCAGGACCTGTCAAGGTTCAGCAACGTATGGAATACGAGGTGCACTGGCATGTAGGGGTTTATTTTCAGGTGAGTAATTTTGTATCAAGAGGTGGTTGGGGGTGTGTGTGTGTTTAAGATGGTTTAATAGCATTGTGTTGCGTTTTCCTGGCTTTTCTGACTCGATGGAAGATGCACCGTTGTTTTTTTCCCCTAGTTTTGCTGCATACCGTGTCAGTTGTTGATCTCCTCTGTCTCAGTAGGCCCAATGGTGAGAAGATGGAGCACGGGTTGAAGTGAGCATCCTGCATGCACCTGTAGGTGCAGTTTGGGCGTTTCTCAAAAAAGCAGCAGGAATGTAAGGAGCAGTGTCCTTTGGGATATGGGATGGCTCATTGTGTTTTCCTATTGTCCACAGAGCACCGTGTAGTTTTGTACGGGTGGGCACCTTTGAAGTAGGATGAGTGTTTGAGGTGAGATGGGGTAGTAGAGAGTAGGAGCACGGGCTTGGTGTTTTCACACAAGCACCACCATAATGTTTTTTCTTTTGCTATCATAGGTGCCACAAGTGACGACAGCCATAGCGTCCAATACTGGCAACGATGTGAAGCAGGTGAGCGGAAAGCACGATGCTTTTGAGGAGGAGGGTGTTGTGGAAGGGGCTGTGTCGGCTGACACATGCAGTTGTTGTGCAGCTGATGACGAGGAGCCTGGTGTCTGCAGGAATATCCTGGTTAGCTGGTGTGGTTTTTGTGGAAGATGGCTTCAGACCCCCAGCCCCCAGTTCAGTCGAGGGACTGGTGTTTGGGAGAGGGCTCTGGGGGGAGCCCAAGGTTGGGAATTGCAGGAAGGGGTTCTCCAGTCAGCGTAGGGCAGAGGCCTGTCCAGGAGCAGCATCCTTTGGGCCGGGAAAGGGAGCAGTGTACCCTTCTGCATGCAACTGCCCAGTGCTGGGCAGGGCAGTTCCAGCCTATGGCTGTGGTGTTGTGTGGCTTGTGTCTTCTGTTTTCTGTGTCCTAGAGCTTCCTCAGGTCTCGATGTCCCTGTTGCTCTTTGTGCTCAAGTAGCACAGCGTGTGCCTCGGGTGCCATCCCTGGGGTCAGGCGTGCCCGTAGTCATTGCAGAATGGTGGCCGGGTGCTTCTTTTATTGTGTTACAAGCCTAAAGCATGGATAGGTCTCGGAAGTTTCAGGAGATCAGTCTGCTTTGGCAGCGTTGTTCCAGGCTATGTTAACCTCTCTGACCCTGGGCGGTCCATTTCTGCAAAGAGCTTTTCTGGGAGTTCTTCCCTGCATCCTTACATTCTTAGTTCTTGCAGTGAGGCTTCTTGCACATGCCTCATCCTGGTTGCTCCCACCTGTTTTTGTCTCGGGCCACAACGTTTGGCTCTTCTCAGCCTGCCATGGATTCTTCCTTTTGGCCCCTGAGGTCTTCTCATCCAGCAGCGTCTCTGGCCTGAGGGGTCATTCCTGGAGAGCTTGTTTTAATGTCTCAGTCACAGCATTTGTCTTGTCTGTGTGCAGTGCTGGTCTGTGCCTGTTTGTGTCTGGGTGGGAGCTGCTCTGCCTGGGGGCACAGCAGTGATGGGCAGCAAACGAATAGTCTAAGAATTGAAGGCTGACATGGTGATAAGCCCAGACTTTGTAGGCAGAGGGTGTGTGGCCCGTTTCAGAGCAAGTAGCCTCATATGCAGCAGGCAAGAGTCTTTCTGTAGTGCTGTGCAGAGACACTGGGGATGGCTGGGTTGTGTTTAGTGGCAGGCTGCAGGGAGGATCTAGGTGGTGTACCTCCATGGAAATGAGACCTCTGGAATTGTTCACCCATCGCTCAGCATCCACGTGACTTGTTTGACACCATTTCTGCAGGTGCAGTGGGGAGACCTGGGCGCCAAAGGGTGACGGAGGAGGCGAGCAGAGCGCTGTGAGAAGGTCAGTCGATGTACGGCGTCGGAGGGAAGATGAGAGTGGTGGCTCTATGACCACCCTATAAACGTGTTTTATTTTGGAGGTGTAAAGCAGAATAGCGGCAGCCGAGGGCAGTCGAGCGAGGTGAGCTGGGACTAGCTTAGCAGTTATTTTTCAGGTTCTGTATTGTTGGTGCCATTAGAAGCATCCCTTGCAGTTTGTGTCTTACAGGTGGTACCCAAGCCTCCACAGGACAAGCTGTGACCAGCAGAGGTGGGGTGGGTGAGCACGCAAGGTAAAGGAGTGGGAGAGGGTTGTGGGTGTGGGCAGGCTGTAGTTTTGGGCAGTATCCCCACAAGCGGTACTTTGGTTTCTGCAGGTGACGCACGTGGCGTCGGAAGGGTGAAGCCGCTGCGTCATCATAGCCTTTAGTCTTTCCCAGCATTTTGTCTCCATTGGTCACTGGGGTGTTATTACCCATCTTTCATCCAGAGTTCTGGCATTATTGTACAGCAGGCCACACCAGGGCATCTGTGTCAGGTGGCCTTGACATTATTGCACATACTGTCAGGCTGTGTCTTTTGATCTGGCGTTAATTCTAGCCTGTGTGGTAGTCCTGCATCCTTAGGTCCTGTTTGTGGAGCATGTAGATGTGTGTGTTTGAGGTGGAGCTGCTTTGTGTGTTTGTGGCCATTCCAGATGGGGTGGAATGGTCCAAGCAGGGGATGGTAGTGTGGTGGTGAGCATGGCCTGTTTGGGTGGAGGTTGTGTAGGCTGGTTTTGGGGATAGACAGTAGTTATCACCAAGCAGGCTCTAGAGTTCCTTCTTCTGTCTGCTGCTGGTGCCATAGGGCCACTGGCATCCCAGAAGCGAATCCTTCCAGGAGATTTGATGGAGTGTACAAATGGAAGCAAAGAAGGAGTGGTGGACGTATTACTCTGCTCCCAACTGTGAGGGTCTGTGGTGTGGAATCATGTGGAGCGGTGGTGATGGCTTCAGGTGTGTGATGATGCAGTTCCAGGGATGGTTATGGAATTGGGTTGCTCTGCCACTCCGGGAGATGAAGGTTGGATAGAGTAGATGTTGAATGAGTGTTAGTTTTAGAAGGTATCTATCCTTGTATGTGAGGCTGTCTTTCATTTCAGGGTCTATGGAATGTAGAGGTAGCTCCTCCTGTCTTTCAAAAATAGTAGAGAGACTCTCAAGCAGGGCAATTTCTGTTTCTCCTTGACCTGGTTGATGGTCACCTGGTGCTGGCTGCTCTGTCAGGTGATGTTCATGGCCAGTGTTTGGGTGGAGGTTGGGCTCAGGCTGTGGTGTTTGCAGGCAGGGGGATTTTGGAGGCCTCTGGGAGCTGTGTTGTGAGGAGCGCTGCAGCTGTGGGGCAGAGAACTGTTGCGGTGGTCAGGTGGCCGGGTGGGTGAGCTGAGAGTGAGGGGGGTTTGTGGGGTAACTGAAGGAGTGCTGTGCTTGGAATGGGTCTCCCTGGGTGTGATTGCTTTATGCATTGGCTTTGTGTTGCAGGTGGAGTTGAGGTTTTTGAGTATTTAGAAAAAAATAATTTAAAAATGCCAGGTGGGGGAGCGAGGGATTTTTTTTTTTGTTTCCCCTGGCTGGGTGTTTTTTCCCCGGTCCCGGCCGCTCTGCGAGGCGATGATCAGCGCCAGTGTTTGGACGCAGAGTGGGTAGGGCTGGGGTTTCTGCAGGCCAGGCAATGTTGGAGGCCTCCCGGGAGCGGTGTTCCTGGTCTGTGTGTCACAGTGGTATTTAAATAGTGATGAATCCAGGTAGGAGAGACATGATGCCAATAGGGGTGTGTGAAATGAGCATCAGTGCTGGGAGAGGTCATGGGGGTAGGGAAATCTCTCCTCCTTAGGGCTTTAGGGTTTGTTAAGCGCATCAGTCTTGGTGTCAAGTAGGTTCAATCAAGGTGTATTTGCTTTTGGTTCCAAGGTGTATCAAATAGGTAAAAGGTGTTTTGTAATATAGCTTTAGTAAAAGTGTCTTTGCTCTGGTTCTAAGATTTCTTAAGCAAATGAAAGTTATGCTTTAACGTAGCTTCAATAAAGGTATATTTGCTCCTGGTTCTACTGTTATCAAATAAGTAAAAGCTGTTTTGTAATGTAGCTTTAAAAAAAGTGTATTAGTTAGGGTTGGTTCCTGTGTGGCTTTTTGGATGTCTGACTTTGACCCTCTTTCTCTCTGTGCATCTCACTTTGTTCCTGTGTCTCCATCTTGCACCCCTTTTTGGCATCTACCTTTTTCTGGCCTATATTTGCCCTCTGGCCTCCAAATTCTCTGGCCTCTACTTGCTTTTGGCCTCCCACCACCTCTTGGCCTCCAATTTTTCCTAGCCTCTACTCTCTTCCCAGCTCTTTTCAGCCTCCCACCCCTTTTTGGCTTCCACAATTTTCTGGCCTCTATTTCCCTTCCACCCTCCCTTTCTGACCTCTAGCAGCTTTTCAGCCCCCTCCTTTATTCTGGCCTTTATGTGCTCTTTGAACTTTGGACCCTTTTTTGCCCACCCAGCCCTTTCCAGTCTCCCACCCCATTTCGTACTCCACAAGTTTCTGCCCTTTACCTGCCCTTTGGTCTCCACTATTTGCTGGCCTCTGTGTCCCCTTGCCACTCCTGGCATGCAAGGCCAAGGGTTCAGTGCAAACCGGGCTCAAATGTTTGGAGAGGAGCTGTCACAGCTGAAGCTGAAGAGGCCTGAGAAACAGGAAGAAAGTCAAGGCCGCCTGGGCAGCAGCTGCCTCCACTGTGGGAAGAGAGAGCCTGCCTCTCTGGGTGAGGAAGGAGCCCTCTTCATAGTCCACAGCGGGCCAGGCCGCCACCGTGCACCCGGGGTCTGCGTGCGTCACCCCAAGCACGGTACGGCCGCGTAGCGCGTGAGCGAGCGAGGCTGCGTGCGTAGGACGCCTCGTCTTGTAAGAGCTGAGCGACACCCGCCTATTCGCTGAGGCGGGGGACAGCCAAGGGACTGGAGCTACAGAAGAGGAAGGGAGGAGAGAAGGAGCAAGTAGGATCTGAAGTGGCAAATGTCCCTGGCAGTGCAGAGAGCGACAGCTGTGGTGAGTCCCGGGCCCTCGGGGCCCCATCATCTCTCCTGTGCTTTTTGGGCTCTCCCCTGTCCCCCTCTCTATCCCACACTGCTGTGATATGTTTGGCTTCCCTTTACTTCTGCTCTCCTCTCTCTTCTCTCCTGTTCCCTCTCCCTCTTGCTCTCTGTTCTTCTAGCCCTCCCTGTTCCTTTTTCTCTAGATGCCTTTGTCCTGCTCCCTCTCCTACCTTTTTTTTCTTCCTGTCTTGCTCCTGCAGCCTAGTGCTCTTTATTCCCTTCTCCAGTTCTTTGTCCTGATGGGCATTGGTCTCTTTTCCCCCACAAGTACTCTGGCCTGTTCCCTGGGGTTCTTTATTGTGGGAGTGTCAGCTCTGTGCAGCTGTGGGACATTCAATATGTCAAGAGCCAAATCATGTGTTACTGGTAAATGATTAAGAGGCAAGTCGGCATTGGTCTGTCAGCCCTGCACAGCTGTGGGAGATTCAATACTTAAGAGCCAAGTGGACATGGGCCAGTCAGCTCAGCCAGAGAGCTCAGTTTGGGGAGCTCGGGGAAGGGGGAGAACTCTGCCCAGAAGAACTCCGCTTGGCCAGCCAGGCAGGAACTCTGTCCTGTGCTGGTTTGGAGAAGCGCCAGCTCTGCTCTGCGCCAGCCTGGAGAAGCAGCAAGGCTTGGAGGAGAAACAGGCTGTCGAAGAGAGATACCAGGCTGTGTTAGTGTGGTGAAGAAAATAGCAGCACCGAGACTGCCTGTGTGGTATGGAACTGTTTGTGGGATAAGAGTGTTGATGACCGTCTAGCTGCTGCTTTGCTTATCATGAAGGAAGAGCTAAGGAAGCGAGAGCATAGCGAGAGTGTAAGTATGTATCATTGTAATAATAAAGGATTTTCCTTCTGCACTTCAATGGAGAGTCCGTGCCTCAGTTGCCACACTTTCCCTCTCGGTGCCTGTCTGTGCCGCTCCGTGTCCCGGCCTTCCTCTCTCCCTGCCTCCTTCTCTTCCTCCCTCCATCCCGTAATCTCGCAGACTGCTGCCCACCCCAACCTGTTGCTCGCTGTCCCTGTCCTCCACCCTCTTCACTTTGTCCTCTCTCAGACCCTTTGCGCTGTTCCCTGTCTCAACTCTTGATTGCTTCGCCTCTTGTTCTCTGTCCCCGTCTCTTCTCGTGTCCCTCCTCTCTGTCATTCCCTCTGTTGCTCTTGTTGGTTCCAGACCAGCATCCTGCTCTGTGTCCCTCTCCCTTCCGCAGTGGTCTCCTGCTCTCTGGCTCCCTGTCCCTCCCCTGCCTTCTACATCCCTCTGGCCTGCCTCCTCTCTTTCCCGATCCCTCTGGCCTGTTTCCTGTCGCTGGCTTGCTGTTCTTTCTCCACCTCCCTGCCTTGCTTCTGTCCCTCTCCTCATCTCTTGGTGGCTGCTGTTTCTTTCTCCATCACTACCTTGTTCTCTGTCCCTTTTCTCTTCTTCTCTCTGTCCTCCATCCTCTCCTGAACACTTTGCCTCTAGAGCCCCACACCACTCTGTCGCGTTGTTTCCCGCTATCACGCCGTGCCCAGCTCCCTGTCCCATGATTGTCATTACACTCTGTGCTGCTCCGTGGCCTTTCCCCTTCACCCTCCAGCCCATCACGGTCTTTTCTTTCTCCCTCTCTCTGTCCTGTTCCCTCTCCCTTTCTCCCTCTCCCCCTTTCTCATCCTCTCCAATCCCTCTGGATGTCACAGTCTCTTGCTCTCCCTCCCACCTTCCTTTGCCCCCACATCTCATTTCTCTCTCTCTGTTCTTTCTACTCCCCACTCATCATTATCTCTCTCCCTTAGTCTCGCTCCCTGACCCAGTTTTTCTTCTGCCCTGTCCCTGCAGGACTCCTCATTCCTTTTCTAGTGATTTCTCCATCTCTACTTCACCCACCTCCTCCCACCCCTTTTTGGCTTCCAGCCCTTTTCACACTCACATGCCTGTCACACCTCACACTCCTTTTTGACATCTACACTTTTCTGCCTAGATTTGCCCTCCAGCCTCCAATTTCTGTGGCCTCTACTGACCTCTGGCCTCCCACTGCATTTGAGGAGGACGGCGAGGCTGACAACGATGCCGAGGAGGCCGGTGGTGAGGGCGGCGGCAAGGAGGCTGAGAGATACAGCGGCGGTGAGGGAGGCAAGGGCGGCGAGAGTGGCGGCAGCGGCAAGGAGGACTTGATTGTTTGGCCTCTTGCTCTCTGTCCCCATCTCCTCGGCTCACATGCCTCTCACACCTCACACCCCTTTTCTGCATTGACTTTTTTGTGGTGTATAATTTCCCTAGCGCCTTCATTTTTTTTTCTCACCTTTTTTGGCCCCCATTTTTGGCTTCCAGAGTTTTCTGGTCTCTATGTCCCTTCTAGCCTTCCATTCCGAGTTTCTGTAGCCTTTTTGGCCTCTACTTTTTTTTGTCCTTTATGTGGTCTTTGAACTTTATGACCCTTTTTTTATGCACCCATCCCTTTTACGTCTCTCACCCCTTTTAGTCCTCAATAAATTTCTGTTTTCCTTGTGCTGTCTTTTTTTAATCACTATTTCATTCAAACATCCTTGCGTTGCACAGTCATCCTTTAGGTCTGTAGCAGGCTTTGTATATTTATTGTTCTGAGGCAAGTCTCTGCCTGGCTTTCCCTGTGCTCGGAGCACTATTACCTTTTCATGTGCTATAGCTGGTGCTTTCATTTTTTTCCCTATAAACTGAGAACATCTGTATATTGTTCAGATCCCCTCTCAAGTACCTCATTTTGTTTGCAGTGTTTTGTTTGCCTCTAAGTCCAACTTTCTTCCAACTCTTAGAGAGCACTTGTTACAGTAACTGCCCTTACTGAGGCCATTGTTACGCTGCACAGTGCCCTTTGTGGTCTGTAGCCCTCTTTGTGGGACTCGTACTCAGAGACAACCATTGCTCTTGGGTTTTTCTGTGGGCTGGAACACTCTTGCTGTATTCAATGCCATGTCAAGTGTCTCCATGCAGTCGTTCATCCTCTGAGATGTGTACCTTGCTGTGACACCTGCTTGGGTTTTCCATTGTGTCCCAGAGTTGCCTTCTGTCTCTGTGTTACTCTCAGCATCATTCTAGTGTTGTCATAATGCCTCCTGAGGCCTCCTAATGCTCCGAAGCCCTGTTTTGGTTCTGTAGTGCACTTTGCACCCTACTTGCTCAGCGGGAATATTTCCTGATGCCATATTTCATTTGCAGAACACTTATGTTGTTTTATATGGTAGGTAGCATCTATGTGTTCAGTTCCTGATCTAGTGAGGACATCTGTAGTATGTTCAAATTGTATCTGGATGACTTGATCATGTTCTCGAGCAGTCTTTTGGATATTCTGCTGCTCAGAACACGTGTGCAGATGTCATGATGCTTGTTGAAGTCTTCGATATTTCAGGCACCATGCTTTTAGCAACGTAAGCCCTCTTTGGGTTTGCTTTGTCGCAATTGTGTGCTGTTAATATCTCCATTCCAAAAAGGGAGTGTTGGTTTTTTTTTTTTTGTCTATGCCATCTAGGATGCGTCTTGAGAACTTCTTTGTACTCCAGTGAGTTTTGGTAGCATGTTGAGTCTGTTTTGATCTCTGTTTTTCCTACGAAGATTTTGTGCCCCCTGTGGTCCCAGTCACTGTGTGTCCTGAGATGTTCTTTGGGTACTACCACCCCATTTTAGCTCTCTAGGGGATGTTGATCCTGTCTTGTTTTGTCACAAACCTGTCTGCGGGTTTATGTTTTGGAGGAAGTGGTCTTATTGTCATCCTCTCTGTCATCTAGGGTGTCTCCATCTGGTCCCAGGCCTCCCAAGGACATCTGTACTCTTCTGAAATCTCCTCCAGAGTTCTTCCTTGTGTCCATGAGCATTCTTTGGAGTCTTTGGCCTAGACGACTTGAGAGACAGCCCTGTGGAGAACACAGAGAACTGGTTCACGGATGGAAACAGCTATGTCCTAAGCGGTAAAAGATATGCTGGGTATGCTGTTACTACCAGCCAGGAAATAATAGAATCAGGGCATTTGCCCATGAATACCTCTGCGCAAAAGGCAGAAATAATTGCCCTGACCTGCACTTTGGAGTTGGCCCAAGGCAAGGCTGTGAATATCTATACGGACTCAAAATACGCCTTTGGAGTCGTACATGTGCATGGAGCAATTTGGAAAGAGAGAGGACTATTGAACTCCCAGGGTAAAAACATCAGACATGCAGAGGAAATTTTGAGACTGTTGGAAGCAGTCCAGCTTCCTAAAAAAGTAGCAATCATGCACATCAAGGCACAGCAAAAGGTGAACTCAGATTTGGAGAAGGGAAATGAGCTGGCCGACAGAGAGGCAAAATGAGCAGCCAAAGGAGAGGTAAAAGTAGAAGGAGCTTTAATCCCTGATGGGCGAAGTTCCCTAGAGGGTAAGCCTAATTATATTAAAGAAGATCAAAAACTTATCACAGATCTGGAAGGATCATATAATGAGGAAGGTTGGGCCCTCACCCGGCAAGGAAAGATAGTCATTCCCTCTTACTTAATATGGTCCCCGGTAAGGGAGGAACCTCAGAAAGGACACTGGGGAGCAGAGACCCTATATAAACACTTAATTAAAGATATCAGAGCTAGAAATTTATATACTACAGTAAGACAAGTGACTCAACAGTGTGATCTTTGCCTCCAGACTAATCCTAAAAATACCCCCAGATTGGAAATGGGCTCAATTGGGAAAGGCAATGCACCTGGGCAACAATGGCAGATTTCTTGGAAGTTCTGAAAAATCAAAGGGGGGTATAGATACCTATTGGTATTAACAGATACCTTTTCAGGCTGGCTGGAAGCGTTCCCTACCAGAACCGCCAAAGCTCGGGAGGTGACCAGAATATTAATACAAGAAATAATATTACACTTTGGGGTTCCAGCAACAATATCTTCTGACAGAGGGCCACGTTTCATTTCAAAGGTGGTGCAACAAATCAGCTGCCATTTAGATATAGATTGGCAGCTTCATACCCCATATCATCCCCAGTCAAGTGGCCAAGTAGAAAAGATGAATCATTTAGTCAAACAGCAGATTGTGAAACTTGGACAGGAGACTAATTTGGCTTGGCTTCAGTCTCTTCCTGTGGCCCTTCTGCGCATATGAACTAAGCCAAGGGCAAGAGAGGGGTTAAGTCCTTTTGAAATTCTGTACGGACGACCCTATAGCATACAAAAGGGCATATCCATGCAGGCAGGGGATGAGACTGTAACTTCATATCTGCTGGCATTGGGTAAACAGCTCAATAAAATTGGAAAACATGTGTTTGGAACTCGAAGTAGAGGGTTAGATGGACCTGTGCATAATATACAGCCTGGGGATTACGTGTGTGTTAAGTCTCTTGCAGAAAAGCCTCTGGAATCGCAATGGGAAGGACCATTCCAAGTACTCCTCACCTCCTTTACGGCAATTAAGATCAAGGAGCAGAGCGCCTGGATCCATCATACCGGAGTGAAGAAGGTCCATAGATCTCCATGGAAGGTTACACAAATTCGGCCAGGAAAATTGTATTTTTCACGATAATCTTGGTCAACATCTATGGTGTTGTGGTAGCATGGAACCAGAATTTCTTTGTAGGCCTTCTTCACGGGATGGCTCAAGGAAATAATTTGTCAGATTGCTGGGTATGCACAGAATTACCAAAATCAGGTCAATTTCCTTTTTCTAGGTATTCCCAAATTTAACATCCCATGGTTTACAAATATGACAGGTTGGGTAGAGGGACCTACCCCTCATGATCTGACGGGAGTATGGAGACCACCTGATGGCAATTATGACAGAACACTGGAGATGCTTATGTCACATGGAAGAAGAATCAGCTTAGGTATAGGCTGGAATCAAACAAGTACTTTTCTAAGGTGTTAGATCAGGAGTCAGTTTATTAAAGGTAGCAAAAGAATTTATTAATGTCTTAGAAAAGGGGGTGTTGCAGATGAAAGTATTGACACGGTAATATTTAGTAAGAAATATAGGTTTATTAATAACTAACAGCAATTTATTATTATAAAATAATTTAGAAATACTAAAAGAAAAGCAACTTATTCACATTCTAAAATGACAAGATTCACACTAACTTACTTAACAGTACCTATATATATACACATGCATGCACATAACAAAATGGACAAACATACAGAAACAAAGGTGTTTGGATTCAGTAGAATGAACACAGAATGGACATACACACACAGAAACAAGGGTACATACCCCCCCCCCCCCCCCCCCCCCCCCCCCCACACACACAGAGTGAAGAGAAGCTAGCTCAAAGAAAATTTCCCTCTCAAGTTTAGAGCAAATACTCACAATGCCTTGGCATTCCTCAACGGGCGATAATTGAGACTCGAGCAGGGGACTTCGCCCTGGCCTTCCGTCTGGAACAGACGACACCTTAAGGGTTTGGTACCTGAGAGGCGTCCCAGCTCAGGGGAGATGCTGGTCACAGGCCCGCTGCGATCCAGGAGAGCTCAAAGGGTCTCCCTGGTGGCCACCATTTATAGGGTCCAAGATAATTGACTTTTGTCAAATACCTTCTGGTGCCTTCCAGCAGTTACACAAGAATTTGATTAATGTGTGACTCTGTTATTGTTCCCATTTGATGACATCCCAGGCACAGGTGTGCCAGGCCCTTGGAGTTGATGGGCCATTTTAACCATTTCCGAGCAATCGGGAGGGGCAGGAGCCAGGCTCGTTAACATTGTCAGTCCTTATCTCCACAGACTGGTGTATAGCTCAGGGGATGTGGGTGGAATCGCACCTAGCACCAAGCAGCCCAACAAAGGGGGGGGGGGGGGGGGGGGGTAAGAATTGCACCACCACAGGGGGGAATTGAGATGAGGAGCTAGGAAATTAAAATAGGATATAGAAATTAGGCACTCAAGAAATGAAGGTGTAACTTAGTTTAGAGATAAAGATGGAAGACTTAGAGATCAAGCTAGAGGCCCATTAGTTAAAAGATAACTAAGATTGAATAGGATAATAGATCATAGTCGATGGGCCAGAGAGCACAACAATATGGAAACCTTGATTAATGGAAGCTGTGAGGGAACGCTTCCTGATGGAATAGGAAGACAGCCCTAAAAACTGGTCAAAACCAACCCTATGGTCCGGCCTGAGTCCAGGAGGCTACAAAGACTGCGCAAGGAACGGAGGTAAAAAGTTCAACAGTGAGGAAGAGGAGCTACTTCATCTCTGCGATCCCAGCCCACAACCACCGGGACATGCTGCACAGATGCAACTAGGAGGAGACCAGGGTGGAACACGTGAAAGACTTTCAGGCTCGTTATAATATGAAACAGGGATAGGTCATGCATACGTATAGGCGTATTATGAATATGTGATGCTTTGTAGCATAAAGCCAAGACAAGGTGTCATGAGAGGTGCACATGTTTCTGGTGGAGCGATCCCCCGTGTGCCTCAGCGCTGAATAAACATACCTACTTTATAACCTTATAGGTTGTGGAGTCATGTTTCCACAAGTCACCCCCCCTCTCTCTCTTCTTTCACGTCTCCCCCCTCCTTGTTCTCCCTTTCTCTCTCTCTCTCTCTCTCTTTGCTTTCCTCTCCCTGCCTCCTGGTTCCCCCTCTCCCCCCTTGTCACGGTCCGCTTGGTGGACTCGTGATGGTTCGTTTGCTATGATCTTGGAAGTGCAAAATTAAGGGGACCAACACCAAAGGGGATAGCAGTAATCAAAGAGTGAAACTTTATTGTGTTGCCTGTGAAGTGGCACGCGATAGTTAGAGATGGATGAAAGAAAGGAGAAAAGTAAAGTAAAGTTTAGAGAGAGGAGGGAGAGAGGTTATAGTTACCACCGCTGATCTCACAATGTCCTAACGGTCCCGGGTCCAGCTGATGCTGCGTCGTCGATCGTCGTGGTCCTTGGTGGGGAAGCTTCCCATTTTCGTTGTCCAGAAGTCATCTTTTATGCTCAGTAACACACCTTGCTTCTCCTCTGCCTCAGGGGTCTCCGCCCTTCTCAGAATTCAATTATCATATCTCCACCCTTCTCAAGCGAGGCCATCGCGCGTGTGGAGGGGGGAGTGTCCGAGGTGTGGTCAGTCTTGGAGGCGGGTAGCCTTCGACCAGGAGGTGTGTTTTGGTATTATAATGAAGCAAAGTTCATCTAAGGTTCATGATTTCTTCATCGATGTTATGGCAACAGTCGCGATCCATCTTTTTGACAATGGCTATGCAATTATCTCTAACAGCTCCGGCTAGGCCCAGGTACTGAACAATAGCAC
>JASWHU010000365.1:0-96013 GCA_030819815.1 Strix occidentalis | reverse complement strand
AGGAAGAGAGAGGAGGAAGAGAGAGGAGGAAGAGAGAGGAGGAAGAGAGAGGAAGAAGAGAGAGGAAGAGAGAGAGGAGGAAGAGAGAGGAGGAAGAGAGAGGAAGAGCAGAGAGGAGGAGGACAGAGGAGGAAGAGAGAGGAGGAAGAGAGAGGAGCTAGAGAGAGGAAGAAGAGAGAGGAGAAAGAGAGAGGAAGAGGAGAGAGGAGGAGTGACGAGGAAGAGAGAGGAGGAAGAGAGAGGAGGAAGAGAGATGAGGAAGAGAGAGGAGGAAGAGAGATGAGGAAGAGAGATGAGGGAGAGAGAGGAGGAAGAGAGAGGAGGAAGCGAGAGGAGGAAGAGAGAGGAAGAGGATAGAGGAAGAGGAGAGAGGAGGAGAGAGGAGGAAGAGAGAGGAGGAAGAGAGAGGAGGAAGAGAGAGGAGGAAGAGAGAGGAGGAAGAGAGAGGAAGAAGAGAGAGGAAGAGGAGAGAGGAGGAAGAGAGAGGAGGAAGAGAGAGGAAGAGCAGAGAGGAGGAGGACAGAGGAGAAGAGAGAGGAGGAAGAGAGAGGGAGCTAGAGAGAGGAAGAAGAGAGAGGAGAAAGAGAGAGGAAGAGGAGAGAGGAGGAGTGAGGAGGAAGAGAGAGGAGGAGAGAGAGGAGGAAGAGAGATGAGAAGAGAGAGGAGGAAGAGAGATGAGGAAGAGAGATGAGGGAGAGAGAGGAGGAAGAGAGAGGAGGAAGAGAGAGGAGGAAGAGAGAGGAAGATCAGAGAGGAGGAAGAGAGAGGAAGAGGAGAGAGGAGGAAGAGAGAGGAGGAAGAGAGAGGAGGAAGGGAGAGGAGAAGAGAGAGCAGGAAGAGAGAGGAAGAGGAGAGAGGAGGAGAGAGGAGGAAGAGAGAGGAAGAAGAGAGAGGAGGAAGAGAGAGGAGGAAGAGAGAGGAGGAAGAGAGAGGAGGAAGAGAGAGGAGGAAGAGAGAGGACGAAGAGAGAGGAAGAAGTGAGAGGAAGAGGAGAGAGGAGGAAGAGAGAGGAGGAAGAGAGGAGGAGGAAGAGAGAGGAAGAGCAGAGAGGTGGAGGACAGAGGAGGAAGAGAGAGGAGGAAGAGAGAGGAAGAAGAGAGAGGAGGAAGAGAGAGGAGGAGGAGAGAGGAGGAGTGAGGAGGAAGGAGAGAGGAGGAAGAGAGAGGAGGAAGAGAGAGGAGGAAGAGAGAGGAGGAAGAGAGAGGAAGAGGAGAGAGGAGGAGAGAGGAGGAAGAGAGAGGAAGAAGAGAGAGGAGAAAGAGAGAGGAGGAAGAGAGACGAGGAAGAGAGAGGAGGAAGAGTGAGGAGGAAGGGAGAGGACGAAGAGAGAGGAAGAAGTTGGAGGAAGAGGAGAGAGGAGGAATTCAGAGGAGGAAGAGAGAGGAGAAGAGAGAGGAGGAAGAGAGAGGAGGAGGAATGAGGAGGAAGAGAGAGGAGGAAGAGTGAGGAGGAAGAGAGAGGAGGAAGAGAGAGGAAGAAGAGAGAGCAGGAAGAGAGAGGAAGAGGAGAGAGGAGGAGAGAGGAGGAAGAGAGAGGAAGAAGAGAGAGGAGGAAGAGAGAGGAGGAAGAGAGAGGAGGAAGAGAGAGGAGGAAGAGAGAGATAGAGCAGAGAGGAGGAGAGACGAGGAAGAGAGAGGAGGAAGAGAGAGGAGGAAGAGAGAGGAGGAAGAGAGAGGAGGAAGAGAGAGGAGGAAGAGAGAGGAGGAAGAGAGACGAGGAAGAGAGAGGAGGAAGAGTGAGGAGGAAGGGAGAGGACGAAGAGAGAGGAAGAAGTGAGAGGAAGAGGAGAGAGGAGGAAGAGAGAGGAGGAAGAGAGAGGAGGAAGAGAGAGGAGGAAGAGAGAGGAGGAGGAGAGAGGAGGAAGAGAGAGGAGGAAGAGTGAGGAGGAAGAGAGAGGAGGAAGAGAGAGGAAGAGGAGAGAGGAGGAAGACAGAGCAGGAAAAGAGTGGAGGAAGAGAGAGGAGGAAGAGAGAGGAGGAAGAGAGAGGAGGAAGAGAGAGGAAGAGGAGAGAGGAGGAATAGAGATGAGGAAGAGAGAGGGAGAGAGGAGGAGAGAGGAGGAAGAGATAGGACGAAGAGAGAGGAGGAAGAGAGAGAGAAGAGAGAGGAGGAAGAGAGAGGAGGAAGAGAGATGAGGAAGAGAGAGGAGGAAGAGAGAGGAAGAAGAGAGAGCAGGAAGAGAGAGGAAGAGGAGAGAGGAGGAGAGAGGAGGAAGAGAGAGGAAGAAGAGAGAGGAGGAAGAGAGAGGAGGAAGAGAGAGGAGGAAGAGAGAGGAGGAAGAGAGAGAAAGAGCAGAGAGGAGGAGAGAGGAGAAAGAGAGACGAGGAAGAGAGAGGAGGAAGAGAGAGGAGGAAGAGAGAGGAGGAAGAGAGAGGAGGAAGAGAGAGGAAGAGTATAGAGGAAGAGGAGAGAGGAGGAGAGAGGAGGAAGAGAGAGGAGGAAGAGAGAGGAGGAAGAGAGAGGAGGAAGAGAGAGGAGGAAGAGAGAGGAAGAAGAGAGAGGAAGAGGAGAGAGGAGGAAGAGAGAGGAGGAAGAGAGAGGAAGAGCAGAGAGGAGGAGGACAGAGGAGGAAGAGAGAGGAGGAAGAGAGAGGAGCTAGAGAGAGGAAGAAGAGAGAGGAGAAAGAGAGAGGAAGAGGAGAGAGGAGGAGTGACGAGGAAGAGAGAGGAGGAAGAGAGAGGAGGAAGAGAGATGAGGAAGAGAGAGGAGGAAGAGAGATGAGGAAGAGAGATGAGGGAGAGAGAGGAGGAAGAGAGAGGAGGAAGCGAGAGGAGGAAGAGAGAGGAAGAGGATAGAGGAAGAGGAGAGAGGAGGAGAGAGGAGGAAGAGAGAGGAGGAAGAGAGAGTGGAGGAAGAGAGAGGAGGAAGAGAGAGGAGGAAGAGAGAGGAAGAAGAGAGAGGAAGAGGAGAGAGGAGGAAGAGAGAGGAGGAAGAGAGAGGGAAGAGCAGAGAGGAGGAGGACAGAGGAGGAAGAGAGAGGAGGAAGAGAGAGGAGCTAGAGAGAGGAAGAGAGAGAGGAGAAAGAGAGAGGAAGAGGAGAGAGGAGGAGTGAGGAGGAAGAGAGAGGAGGAAGAGAGAGGAGGAAGAGAGATGAGGAAGAGAGAGGAGGAAGAGAGATGAGGAAGAGAGATGAGGGAGAGAGAGGAGGAAGAGAGAGGAGGAAGAGAGAGGAGGAAGAGAGAGGAAGATCAGAGAGGAGGAAGAGAGAGGAAGAGGAGAGAGGAGGAAGAGAGAGGAGGAAGAGAGAGGAGGAAGGGAGAGGAGGAAGAGAGAGCAGGAAGAGAGAGGAAGAGGAGAGAGGAGGAGAGAGGAGGAAGAGAGAGGAAGAAGAGAGAGGAGGAAGAGAGAGGAGGAAGAGAGAGGAGGAAGAGAGAGGAGGAAGAGAGAGGAGGAAGAGAGAGGACGAAGAGAGAGGAAGAAGTGAGAGGAAGAGGAGAGGAGGGAGGAAGAGAGAGGAGGAAGAGAGAGGAGGAAGAGAGAGGAAGAGCAGAGAGGTGGAGGACAGAGGAGGAAGAGAGAGGAGGAAGAGAGAGGAAGAAGAGAGAGGAGGAAGAGAGAGGAAGAGGAGAGAGGAGGAGTGAGGAGGAAGAGAGAGGAGGAAGAGAGAGAGGAAGAGAGAGGAGGAAGAGAGAGGAGGAAGAGAGAGGAAGAGGAGAGAGGAGGAGAGAGGAGGAAGAGAGAGGAAGAAGAGAGAGGAGAAAGAGAGAGGAGAAGAGAGACGAGGAAGAGAGAGGAGGATGAGTGAGGAGGAAGGGAGAGGACGAAGAGAGAGGAAGAAGTTGGAGGAAGAGGAGAGAGGAGGAATTCAGAGGAGGAAGAGAGAGGAGGAAGAGAGAGGAGGAAGAGAGAGGAGGAGGAATGAGGAGGAAGAGAGAGGAGGAAGAGTGAGGAGGAAGAGAGAGGAGGAAGAGAGAGGAAGAAGAGAGAGCAGGAAGAGAGAGGAAGAGGAGAGAGGAGGAGAGAGGAGAGAGAGAGGAAGAAGAGAGAGGAGGAAGAGAGAGGAGGAAGAGAGAGGAGGAAGAGAGAGGAGGAAGAGAGAGATAGAGCAGAGAGGAGGAGAGACGAGGAAGAGAGAGGAGGAAGAGAGAGGAGGAAGAGAGAGGAGGAAGAGAGAGGAGGAAGAGAGAGGAGGAAGAGAGAGGAGGAAGAGAGAGGACGAAGAGAGAGGAGGAAGGGAGAGGAGGAAGATAGCGTAGGAAGAGAGAGGAAGAGGAGAGAGGAGGAAGAGAGAGGAGAAGAGAGAGGAGGAATTGAGAGGAGGAAGAGAGAGGAGGAAGAGAGAGGAGGAAGAGAGAAAGAGCAGAGAGAGGAGAGAGGAGAAAATAGAGACGAGGAAGAGAGAGGAGGAAGAGAGAGGAGGAAGAGAGAGGAGGAAGAGAGAGGAGGAAGAGAGAGGAGGAAGAGAGACGAAGAGAGAGAGGAAGAAGTGAGAGGAAGAGGAGAGAGGAGGAAGAGAGAGGAGGAAGAGAGAGGAGGAAGAGAGCGGAAGAGCAGAGAGGTGGAAGAGAAAGGAAGAGGAGAGAGGAGGAGGTGAGGAGGAAGAGAGAGGAGGAAGAGAGAGGAGGAAGAGAGAGGAGGAAGAGAGAGGAAGAGGAGAGAGGAGGAGAGAGGAGGAAGAGAGAGGAAGAAGAGAGAGGAGAAAGAGAGAGGAGGAAGAGAGACGAGGAAGAGAGAGGAGGAAGAGTGAGGAGGAAGGGAGAGGACGAAGAGAGAGGAAGAAGTGAGAGGAAGAGGAGAGAGGAGGAAGAGAGAGGAGGAAGAGAGAGGAGGAAGAGAGAGGAGGAAGAGAGAGGAGGAGGAGAGAGGAGGAAGAGAGAGGAGGAAGAGTGAGGAGGAAGAGAGAGGAGGAAGAGAGAGGAAGAGGAGAGAGGAGGAAGACAGAGCAGGAAAAGAGTGGAGGAAGAGAGAGGAGGAAGAGAGAGGAGGAAGAGAGAGGAGGAAGAGAGAGGAAGAGGAGAGAGGAGGAATAGAGATGAGGAAGAGAGAGGGAGAGAGGAGGAGAGAGGAGGAAGAGATAGGACGAAGAGAGAGGAGGAAGAGAGAGGAGGAAGAGAGAGGAGGAAGAGAGAGGAGGAAGAGAGATGAGGAAGAGAGAGGAGGAAGAGAGAGGAAGAAGAGAGAGGAAGAGTAGAGAGAAGGAAGAGAGTGGTGAAGATTGAGGAGGAAGAGAGAGGAGGAAGCGAGAGGAGAAGAGAGAGGAAGAGCAGAGAGGAGGAGGACAGAGGAGGAAGAGAGAGGAGGAAGAGAGAGGAGCTAGAGAGAGGAAGAAGAGAGAGGAGAAAGAGAGAGGAAGAGGAGAGAGGAGGAGTGAGGAGGAAGAGAGAGGAGGAAGAGAGAGGAGGAAGAGAGATGAGGAAGAGAGAGGAGGAAGAGAGATGAAAAAGAGAGATGAGGGAGAGAGAGGAGGAAGAGAGAGGAGGAAGAGAGAGGAGGAAGAGAGAGGAAGATCAGAGAGGAGGAAGAGAGAGGAAGAGGAGAGAGGAGGAAGAGGAGAGGAGGAAGAGAGAGGAGGAAGGGAGAGGAGGAAGAGAGAGCAGGAAGAGAGAGGAAGAGGAGAGAGGAGGAGAGAGGAGGAAGAGAGAGGAAGAAGAAGAGAGGAGGAGAAGAGAGAGGAGGAAGAGAGAGGAGGAGAGAGAGGAGGAAGAGAGAGGAAGAAGAGAGAGGAAGAGGAGAGAGGAGGAAGAGAGAGGAGGAAAAGAGAGGAAGAGCAGAGAGGAGGAGGACAGAGGAGGAAGAGAGAGGAGGAAGAGAGAGGAGCTAGAGAGAGGAAGAAGAGAGAGGAGAAAGAGAGAGGAAGAGGAGAGAGGAGGAGTGAGGAGGAAGAGAGAGGAGGAAGAGAGAGGAGGAAGAGAGATGAGGAAGAGAGAGGAGGAAGAGAGATGAGGAAGAGTGATGAGGGAGAGAGAGGAGGAAGAGAGAGGAGGAAGAGAGAGGAGGAAGAGAGAGGAAGATCAGAGAGGAGGAAGAGAGAGGAAGAGGAGAGAGGAGGAGAGAGGAGGAAGAGAGAGGAAGAAGAGAGAGGAGAAAGAGAGAGGAGGAAGAGAGACGAGGAAGAGAGAGGAGGAAGAGTGAGGAGGAAGGGAGAGGACGAAGAGAGAGGAAGAAGTTGGAGGAAGAGGAGAGAGGAGGAATTCAGAGGAGGAAGAGAGAGGAGGAAGAGAGAGGAGAAGAGAGAGGAGGAGGAGAGAGGAGGAAGAGAGAGGAGGAAGAGTGAGGAGAAAGAGAGAGGAGGAAGAGAGAGGAAGAAGAGAGAGCAGGAAGAGAGAGGAAGAGGAGAGAGGAGGAGAGAGGAGGAAGAGAGAGGAAGAAGAGAGAGGAGGAAGAGAGAGGAGGAAGAGAGAGGAGGAAGAGAGAGGAGGAAGAGAGAGAAAGAGCAGAGAGGAGGAGAGAGGAGAAAGAGAGACGAGGAAGAGAGAGGAGGAAGAGAGAGGAGGAAGAGAGAGGAGGAAGAGAGAGGAGGAGAGAGAGGAGGAAGAGAGAGGAAGAGGAGAGAGGAGGAATAGAGATGAGGAAGAGAGAGGGAGAGAGGAGGAGAGAGGAGGAAGAGATAGGACGAAGAGAGAGGAGGAAGAGAGAGGAGGAAGAGAGAGGAGGAAGAGAGAGGAGGAAGAGAGATGAGGAAGAGAGAGGAGGAAGAGAGAGGAAGAAGAGAGAGCAGGAAGAGAGAGGAAGAGGAGAGAGGAGGAGAGAGGAGGAAGAGAGAGGAAGAAGAGAGAGGAGGAAGAGAGAGGAGGAAGAGAGAGGAGGAAGAGAGAGGAGGAAGAGAGAGAAAGAGCAGAGAGGAGGAGAGAGGAGAAAGAGAGACGAGGAAGAGAGAGGAGGAAGAGAGAGGAGGAAGAGAGAGGAGGAAGAGAGAGGAGGAAGAGAGAGGAAGAGTATAGAGGAAGAGGAGAGAGGAGGAGAGAGGAGGAAGAGAGAGGAGGAAGAGAGAGGAGGAAGAGAGAGGAGGAAGAGAGAGGAGGAAGAGAGAGGAAGAAGAGAGAGGAAGAGGAGAGAGGAGGAAGAGAGAGGAGGAAGAGAGAGGAAGAGCAGAGAGGAGGAGGACAGAGGAGGAAGAGAGAGGAGGAAGAGAGAGGAGCTAGAGAGAGGAAGAAGAGAGAGGAGAAAGAGAGAGGAAGAGGAGAGAGGAGGAGTGACGAGGAAGAGAGAGGAGGAAGAGAGAGGAGGAAGAGAGATGAGGAAGAGAGAGGAGGAAGAGAGATGAGGAAGAGAGATGAGGGAGAGAGAGGAGGAAGAGAGAGGAGGAAGCGAGAGGAGGAAGAGAGAGGAAGAGGATAGAGGAAGAGGAGAGAGGAGGAGAGAGGAGGAAGAGAGAGGAGGAAGAGAGAGGAGGAAGAGAGAGGAGGAAGAGAGAGGAGGAAGAGAGAGGAAGAAGAGAGAGGAAGAGGAGAGAGGAGGAAGAGAGAGGAGGAAGAGAGAGGAAGAGCAGAGAGGAGGAGGACAGAGGAGGAAGAGGGAGGAGGAAGAGAGAGGAGCTAGAGAGAGGAAGAAGAGAGAGGAGAAAGAGAGAGGAAGAGGAGAGAGGAGGAGTGAGGAGGAAGAGAGAGGAGGAAGAGAGAGGAGGAAGAGAGATGAGGAAGAGAGAGGAGGAAGAGAGATGAGGAAGAGAGATGAGGGAGAGAGAGGAGGAAGAGAGAGGAGGAAGAGAGAGGAGGAAGAGAGAGGAAGATCAGAGAGGAGGAAGAGAGAGGAAGAGGAGAGAGGAGGAAGAGAGAGGAGGAAGAGAGAGGAGGAAGGGAGAGGAGGAAGAGAGAGCAGGAAGAGAGAGGAAGAGGAGAGAGGAGGAGAGAGGAGGAAGAGAGAGGAAGAAGAGAGAGGAGGAAGAGAGAGGAGGAAGAGAGAGGAGGAAGAGAGCGGAGGAAGAGAGAGGAGGAAGAGAGAGGACGAAGAGAGAGGAAGAAGTGAGAGGAAGAGGAGAGAGGAGGAAGAGAGAGGAGGAAGAGAGAGGAGGAAGAGAGAGGAAGAGCAGAGAGGTGGAGGACAGAGGAGGAAGAGAGAGGAGGAAGAGAGAGGAAGAAGAGAGAGGAGGAAGAGAGAGGAGGAGGAGAGAGGAGGAGTGAGGAGGAAGAGAGAGGAGGAAGAGAGAGGAGGAAGAGAGAGGAGGAAGAGAGAGGAGAAGAGAGAGGAAGAGGAGAGAGGAGGAGAGAGGAGGAAGAGAGAGGAAGAAGAGAGAGGAGAAAGAGAGAGGAGGAAGAGAGACGAGGAAGAGAGAGGAGGAAGAGTGAGGAGGAAGGGAGAGGACGAAGAGAGAGGAAGAAGTTGGAGGAAGAGGAGAGAGGAGGAATTCAGAGGAGGAAGAGAGAGGAGGAAGAGAGAGGAGGAAGAGAGAGGAGGAGGAATGAGGAGGAAGAGAGAGGAGGAAGAGTGAGGAGGAAGAGAGAGGAGGAAGAGAGAGGAAGAAGAGAGAGCAGGAAGAGAGAGGAAGAGGAGAGAGGAGGAGAGAGGAGGAAGAGAGAGGAAGAAGAGAGAGGAGGAAGAGAGAGGAGGAAGAGAGAGGAGGAAGAGAGAGGAGGAAGAGAGAGATAGAGCAGAGAGGAGGAGAGACGAGGAAGAGAGAGGAGGAAGAGAGAGGAGGAAGAGAGAGGAGGAAGAGAGAGGAGGAAGAGAGAGGAGGAAGAGAGAGGAGGAAGAGAGACGAGGAAGAGAGAGGAGGAAGAGTGAGGAGGAAGGGAGAGGACGAAGAGAGAGGAAGAAGTGAGAGGAAGAGGAGAGAGGAGGAAGAGAGAGGAGGAAGAGAGAGGACGAAGAGAGAGGAGGAAGAGAGAGGAGGAGGAGAGAGGAGGAAGAGAGAGGAGGAAGAGTGAGGAGGAAGAGAGAGGCGGAAGAGAGAGGAAGAGGAGAGAGGAGGAAGACAGAGCAGGAAAAGAGTGGAGGAAGAGAGAGGAGGAAGAGAGAGGAGGAAGAGAGAGGAGGAAGAGAGAGGAAGAGGAGAGAGGAGGAATAGAGATGAGGAAGAGAGAGGGAGAGAGGAGGAGAGAGGAGGAAGAGATAGGACGAAGAGAGAGGAGGAAGAGAGAGGAGGAAGAGAGAGGAGGAAGAGAGAGGAGGAAGAGAGATGAGGAAGAGAGAGGAGGAAGAGAGAGGAAGAAGAGAGAGCAGGAAGAGAGAGGAAGAGGAGAGAGGAGGAGAGAGGAGGAAGAGAGAGGAAGAAGAGAGAGGAGGAAGAGAGAGGAGGAAGAGAGAGGAGGAAGAGAGAGGAGGAAGAGAGAGAAAGAGCAGAGAGGAGGAGAGAGGAGAAAGAGAGACGAGGAAGAGAGAGGAGGAAGAGAGAGGAGGAAGAGAGAGGAGGAAGAGAGAGGAGGAAGAGAGAGGAAGAGTATAGAGGAAGAGGAGAGAGGAGGAGAGAGGAGGAAGAGAGAGGAGGAAGAGAGAGGAGGAAGAGAGAGGAGGAAGAGAGAGGAAGAAGAGAGAGGAAGAGGAGAGAGGAGGAAGAGAGAGGAGGAAGAGAGAGGAAGAGCAGAGAGGAGGAGGACAGAGGAGGAAGAGAGAGGAGGAAGAGAGAGGAGCTAGAGAGAGGAAGAAGAGAGAGGAGAAAGAGAGAGGAAGAGGAGAGAGGAGGAGTGACGAGGAAGAGAGAGGAGGAAGAGAGAGGAGGAAGAGAGATGAGGAAGAGAGTGGAGGAAGAGAGATGAGGAAGAGAGATAAGGGAGAGAGAGGAGGAAGAGAGAGGAGGAAGCGAGAGGAGGAAGAGAGAGGAAGAGGATAGAGGAAGAGGAGAGAGGAGGAGAGAGGAGGAAGAGAGAGGAGGAAGAGAGAGGAGGAAGAGAGAGGAGGAAGAGAGAGGAGGAAGAGAGAGGAAGAAGAGAGAGGAAGAGGAGAGAGGAGGAAGAGAGAGGAGGAAGAGAGAGGAAGAGCAGAGAGGAGGAGGACAGAGGAGGAAGAGAGAGGAGGAAGAGAGAGGAGCTAGAGAGAGGAAGAAGAGAGAGGAGAAAGAGAGAGGAAGAGGAGAGAGGAGGAGTGAGGAGGAAGAGAGAAGAGGAGGAAGAGAGAGGAGGAAGAGAGATGAGGAAGAGAGAGGAGGAAGAGAGATGAGGAAGAGAGATGAGGGAGAGAGAGGAGGAAGAGAGAGGAGGAAGAGAGAGGAGGAAGAGAGAGGAAGATCAGAGAGGAGGAAGAGAGAGGAAGAGGAGAGAGGAGGAAGAGAGAGGAGGAAGAGAGAGGAGGAAGGGAGAGGAGGAAGAGAGAGCAGGAAGAGAGAGGAAGAGGAGAGAGGAGGAGAGAGGAGGAAGAGAGAGGAAGAAGAGAGAGGAGGAAGAGAGAGGAGGAAGAGAGAGGAGGAAGAGAGAGGAGGAAGAGAGAGGAGGAAGAGAGAGGACGAAGAGAGAGGAAGAAGTGAGAGGAAGAGGAGAGAGGAGGAAGAGAGAGGAGGAAGAGAGAGGAGGAAGAGAGAGGAAGAGCAGAGAGGTGGAGGACAGAGGAGGAAGAGAGAGGAGGAAGAGAGAGGAAGAAGAGAGAGGAGGAAGAGAGAGGAAGAGGAGAGAGGAGGAGTGAGGAGGAAGAGAGAGGAGGAAGAGAGAGGAGGAAGAGAGAGGAGGAAGAGAGAGGAGGAAGAGAGAGGAAGAGGAGAGAGGAGGAGAGAGGAGGAAGAGAGAGGAAGTAGAGAGAGGAGAAAGAGAGAGGAGGAAGAGAGACGAGGAAGAGAGAGGAGGAAGAGTGAGGAGGAAGGGAGAGGACGAAGAGAGAGGAAGAAGTTGGAGGAAGAGGAGAGAGGAGGAATTCAGAGGAGGAAGAGAGAGGAGGAAGAGAGAGGAGGAAGAGAGAGGAGGAGGAATGAGGAGGAAGAGAGAGGAGGAAGAGTGAGGAGGAAGAGAGAGGAGGAAGAGAGAGGAAGAAGAGAGAGCAGGAAGAGAGAGGAAGAGGAGAGAGGAGGAGAGAGGAGGAAGAGAGAGGAAGAAGAGAGAGGAGGAAGAGAGAGGAGGAAGAGAGAGGAGGAAGAGAGAGGAGGAAGAGAGAGATAGAGCAGAGAGGAGGAGAGACGAGGAAGAGAGAGGAGGAAGAGAGAGGAGGAAGAGAGAGGAGGAAGAGAGAGGAGGAAGAGAGAGGAGGAAGAGAGAGGAGGAAGAGAGAGGACGAAGAGAGAGGAGGAAGGGAGAGGAGGAAGATAGAGTAGGAAGAGAGAGGAAGAGGAGAGAGGAGGAAGAGAGAGGAAGAAGAGAGAGGAGGAATTGAGAGGAGGAAGAGAGAGGAGGAAGAGAGAGGAGGAAGAGAGAAAGAGCAGAGAGGAGGAGAGAGGAGAAATAGAGACGAGGAAGAGAGAGGAGGAAGAGAGAGGAGGAAGAGAGAGGAGGAAGAGAGAGGAGGAAGAGAGAGGAGGAAGAGAGAGGTCGAAGAGAGAGGAAGAAGTGAGAGGAAGAGGAGAGAGGAGGAAGAGAGAGGAGGAAGAGAGAGGAGGAAGAGAGCGGAAGAGCAGAGAGGTGGAAGAGAAAGGAAGAGGAGAGAGGAGGAGTGAGGAGAAGAGAGAGGAGGAAGAGAGAGGAGGAAGAGAGAGGAGGAAGAGAGAGGAAGAGGAGAGAGGAGGAGAGAGGAGGAGAGAGAGGAAGAAGAGAGAGGAGAAAGAGAGAGGAGGAAGAGAGACGAGGAAGAGAGAGGAGGAAGAGTGAGGAGGAAGGGAGAGGACGAAGAGAGAGGAAGAAGTGAGAGGAAGAGGAGAGAGGAGGAAGAGAGAGGAGGAAGAGAGAGGAGGAAGAGAGAGGAGGAAGAGAGAGGAGGAGGAGAGAGGAGGAAGAGAGAGGAGGAAGAGTGAGGAGGAAGAGAGAGGAGGAAGAGAGAGGAAGAGGAGAGAGGAGGAAGACAGAGCAGGAAAAGAGTGGAGAAGAGAGAGGAGGAAGAGAGAGGAGGAAGAGAGAGGAGGAAGAGAGAGGAAGAGGAGAGAGGAGGAATAGAGATGAGGAAGAGAGAGGGAGAGAGGAGGAGAGAGGAGGAAGAGATAGGACGAAGAGAGAGGAGGAAGAGAGAGGAGGAAGAGAGAGGAGGAAGAGAGAGGAGGAAGAGAGATGAGGAAGAGAGAGGAGGAAGAGAGAGGAAGAAGAGAGAGGAAGAGTAGAGAGAAGGAAGAGAGTGGTGGAAGATTGAGGAGGAAGAGAGAGGAGGAAGCGAGAGGAGGAAGAGAGAGGAAGAGCAGAGAGGAGGAGGACAGAGGAGGAAGAGAGAGGAGGAAGAGAGAGGAGCTAGAGAGAGGAAGAAGAGAGAGGAGAAAGAGAGAGGAAGAGGAGAGAGGAGGAGTGAGGAGGAAGAGAGAGGAGGAAGAGAGAGGAGGAAGAGAGATGAGGAAGAGAGAGGAGGAAGAGAGATGAAAAAGAGAGATGAGGGAGAGAGAGGAGGAAGAGAGAGGAGGAAGAGAGAGGAGGAAGAGAGAGGAAGATCAGAGAGGAGGAAGAGAGAGGAAGAGGAGAGAGGAGGAAGAGAGAGGAGGAAGAGAGAGGAGGAAGGGAGAGGAGGAAGAGAGAGCAGGAAGAGAGAGGAAGAGGAGAGAGGAGGAGAGAGGAGGAAGAGAGAGGAAGAAGAGAGAGGAGGAAGAGAGAGGAGGAAGAGAGAGGAGGAAGAGAGAGAAAGAGCAGAGAGGAGGAGAGAGGAGAAAGAGAGACGAGGAAGAGAGAGGAGGAAGAGAGAGGAGGAAGAGAGAGGAGGAAGAGAGAGGAGGAAGAGAGAGGAGGAAGAGAGAGGACGAAGAGAGAGGAAGAAGTGAGAGGAAGAGGAGAGAGGAGGAAGATAGGAGGAAGAGAGAGGAGGAAGAGAGAGGAAGAGCAGAGAGGTGGAGGACAGAGGAGGAAGAGAGAGGAGGAAGAGAGAGGAAGAAGAGAGAGGAGGAAGAGAGGAAGAGGAGAGAGGAGGAGTGAGGAGGAAGAGAGAGGAGGAAGAGAGAGGAGGAAGAGAGAGGAGGAAGAGAGAGGAGGAAGAGAGAGGAGGAAGAGAGAGATAGAGCAGAGAGGAGGAGAGAGGAGAAAGAGAGACGAGGAAGAGAGAGGAGGAAGAGAGAGGAGGAAGAGAGAGGAGGAAGAGTGAGGAGGAAGGGAGAGGACGAAAAGAGAGGAAGAAGTGAGAGGAAGAATAGAGAGGAGGAAGAGAGAGGAGGAAGAGAGAGGAGGAAGAGAGAGGAGGAAGAGAGAGGAGGAAGAGAGAGGAAGAGGAGAGAGGAGGAAGAGAGAGGAGGAAGAGTGAGGAGGAAGAGAGAGGAGGAAGAGAGAGAAGAGGAGAGAGGAGGAAGAGAGAGGAGGAAAAGAGTGGAGGAAGAAGAGAGGAGGAAGAGAGAGGAGGAAGAGAGAGGAGGAAGAGAGAGGAGAGGAGAGAGGAGGAATAGAGAAGAGGAAGAGAGAGGGGAGAGAGGAGGAGAGAGGAGGAAGAGAGAGGACGAAGAGAGAGGAGGAAGAGAGAGGAGGAAAAGAGATGAGGAAGAGAGAGGTGGAAGAGAGAGGAAGAGGAGAGAGGAGGAAGAGAGAGGAGGAAGAGTGAGGAGGAAGAGAGAGGAAGAAGAGAGAGGAAGAGGAGAGAGGAGGAAGAGAGAGGAGGAAGCGAGAGGAGGTAGAGAGAGGAAGAAGAGAGAGGAGGAAGAGAGAGGAAGAGGAGAGAGGAGGAAGAGAGAGGAGGAAGAGAGAGGAAGATGAGGGAGGAGGATGAGAGAGGAGTAAGAGAGAGGAGGAAGAGAGAGGAGGAGGAGAGAGGAGGAAGAGAGAGGGGGAAGAGAGAGGAAGAAGAGAGAGGAAGATGAGGGAGGAGGATGAGAGAGGAGTAAGAGAGAGGAGGAAGAGAGAGGAGGAGGAGAGAGGAAGAGGAAAGACGAGGAAGAGGAGAGAGGAGGAAGAGAGAGGAGGAAGAGAGAGGAGTTAGAGAGAGGAAGAAGAGAGAGGAGGAACAGAGAGGAAGAGGAGAGAGGAGGAGTGAGGAGGAAGAGAGAGGAGGAAGAGAGAGGAGGAAGAGAGAGGAGGAAGAGAGAGGAAGAGGAGAGAGGAGGAAGGGAGAGTAGAAAGAGAGACGAGGAACAGAGAGGAGGAAGGGAGAGGAGGAAGAGAGAGGAAGAGGAGAGAGCAGGAAGAGAGAGGAGAAAGAGAGAGGAGGAAGAGAGCGGAGCAAGAAAGAGGAGGAAGAGAGAGCAGGAAGAGAGAGGAGAAAGAGAGAGGAAGAGGAGAGAGGAGGAGAGAGGAGGAAGAGAGAGGAGGAAGAGAGAGTAGGAAGAGAGAGGAGGAAGAGAGAGGAGGAAGAGAGAGGAAGAAGAGAGAGGAAGAGTAGAGTGAAGGAAGAGAGGTGGAAGATTGAGGAGGAAGAGAGAGGAGGAAGAGAGAGGAAGAAGAGAGAGGAAGACGAGAGAGGAGGAAGAGAGAGGAGGAAGAGAGAGGAAGAGCAGAGAGGAGGAGGACAGAGGAGGAAGAGAGAGGAGGAAGAGAGAGTAGGAAGTGAAAGGAGGAAGAGAGAGGAAGAAGAGAGATGAGGAAGAGAGAGGAGGAAGAGAGAGGAGGAAGAGAGAGGAAGATCAGAGAGGAGGAAGAGAGAGGAAGAGGAGAGAGGAGGAAGAGAGAGGAGGAAGAGAGAGGAGGAAGGGAGAGGAAGAGGAGAGAGGAGGAGAGAGGAGGAAGAGAGAGGAAGAAGAGAGAGGAGGAAGAGAGAGGAGGAAGAGAGAGGAGGAAGAGAGAGGAGGAAGAGAGATGAGGAAGAGAGAGGAGGAAGAGAGAGGAAGAAGAGAGAGGAAGAGTAGAGAGAAGGAAGAGAGAGGTGGAAGAGAGAGGAAGAGCAGAGAGGAGGAGGACAGAGGAGGAAGAGAGAGGAGGAAGAGAGAGGAAGAGGAGAGAGGAGGAGTGACGAGGAAGAGAGAGGAGGAAGAGAGAGGAGGAAGAGAGATGAGGAAGAGAGAGGAGGAAGAGAGATGAGGAAGAGAGATGAGGGAGAGAGAGGAGGAAGAGAGAGGAGGAAGAGAGAGGAGGAAGAGAGAGGAAGATCAGAGAGGAGGAAGAGAGAGGAAGAGGAGAGAGGAGGAAGAGAGAGGAGGAAAAGAGATGAGGAAGAGAGAGGTGGAAGAGAGAGGAAGAGGACAGAGGAGGAAGAGAGAGGAGGAAGAGAGAGGAGGAATAGAGAGGAGGAAGAGAGAGGAAGAAGAGAGAGGAAGAGGAGAGAGGAGGAAGAGAGAGGAGGAAGAGAGAGGAGGTAGAGAGAGGAGGAAGAGAGAGGAGGAAGAGAGAGGAGGAAGAGAGAGGAAGAGGAGAGAGGAGGAATAGAGAAGAGGAAGATAGAGGGAGAGAGGAGGAGAGAGGAGGAAGAGAGAGGACGAAGATAGAGGAGGTAGAGAGAGGAGGAAGAGAGAGGAGGAAGAGAGAGGGGGAAGAGAGAGGAAGAAGAGAGAGGAAGAAGAGAGAGGAAGATGAGGGAGGAGGATGAGAGAGGAGTAAGAGAGAGGAGGAAGAGAGAGGAGGAAGAGAGAGGAAGAAGAGAGAGGAATAGTAGAGTGAAGTAAGAGAGAGGTGGAAGTTTGAGGAGGAAGAGAGAGGAGGAAGCGAGAGGAGGAAGAGAGAGGAAGAGGAGAGAGGAAGAGGAGAGAGGAGGAGAGAGGAGGAAGAGAGAGGAGGAAGAGAGAGGAGGAAGAGAGAGGAGGAAGAGAGAGGAGGAAGAGAGAGGAAGAAGAGAGAGGAAGAGGAGAGAGGAGGAAGAGAGAGGAGGAAGAGAGAGGAAGAGCAGAGAGGAGGAGGACAGAGGAGGAAGAGAGAGGAGGAAGAGAGAGGAGCTAGAGAGAGGAGCAAGAAAGAGGAGGAAGAGAGAGGAAGAGGAGAGAGGAGGAATAGAGAAGAGGAAGAGAGAGGGAGAGAGGAGGAGAGAGGAGGAAGAGAGAGGACGAAGAGAGAGGAGGTAGAGAGAGGAGGAAGAGAGAGGAGGAAGAGAGAGGGGGAAGAGAGAGGAAGAAGAGAGAGGAGGAAGAGAGAGGAAGAGGAGAGAGGAGGAAGAGAGAGGAGGAAGAGAGAGGAAGATGAGGGAGGAGGATGAGAGAGGAGTAAGAGAGAGGAGGAAGAGAGAGGAGGAAGAGAAAGGAAGAAGAGAGAGGAAGAGGAGAGAGGAGGAAGAGAGAGGAGGAAGAGAGAGGAGGTAGAGAGAGGAAGAAGAGAGAGGAGGAAGAGAGAGGAAGAGGAGAGAGGAGGAGTGAGGAGGAAGAGAGAGGAGGAAGAGAGAGGAGGAAGAGAGAGGAGGAAGAGAGAGGAAGAGGAGAGAGGAGGAAGGGAGAGGAGAAAGAGTGACGAGGAAGAGAGAGGTGGAAGGGAGAGGAGGAAGAGAGAGGAAGAGGAGAGAGCAGGAAGAGAGAGGAGAAAGAGAGAGGAGGAAGAGAGTGGAGCAAGAAAGAGGAGGAAGAGAGAGCAGGAAGAGAGAGGAGAAAGAGAGAGGAAGAGGAGAGAGGAGGAGAGAGGAGGAAGAGAGAGGAGGAAGAGAGAGTAGGAAGAGAGAGGAGGAAGAGAGAGGAGGAAGAGAGCGGAAGAAGAGAGAGGAAGAGTAGAGTGAAGGAAGAGAGGTGGAAGATTGAGGAGGAAGAGAGAGGAGGAAGAGAGAGGAAGAAGAGAGAGGAAGAGGAGAGAGGAGGAAGAGAGAGGAGGAAGAGAGAGGAAGAGCAGAGAGGAGGAGGACAGAGGAGGAAGAGAGAGGAGGAAGAGAGAGTAGGAAGAGAGAGGAGGAAGAGAGAGGAAGATGAGAGATGAGGAAGAGAGAGGAGGAAGAGAGAGGAGGAAGAGAGAGGAAGATCAGAGAGGAGGAAGAGAGAGGAAGAGGAGAGAGGAGGAAGAGAGAGGAGGAAGAGAGAGGAGGAAGGGAGAGAAGGAAGAGAGAGCAGGAAGAGAGAGGAAGAGGAGAGAGGAGGAGAGAGGAGGAAGAGAGAGGAAGAAGAGAGAGGAGGAAGAGAGAGGAGGAAGAGAGAGGAGGAAGAGAGAGGAGGAAGAGAGAGAAAGAGCAGAGAGGAGGAGAGAGGAGAAAGAGAGACGAGGAAGAGAGAGGAGGAAGAGAGAGGAGGAAGAGAGAGGAGGAAGAGAGAGGAGGAAGAGAGAGGAGGAAGAGAGAGGACGAAGAGAGAGGAAGAAGTGAGAGGAAGAGGAGAGAGGAGGAAGAGAGAGGAGGAAGAGAGAGGAGGAAGAGAGAGGAAGAGCAGAGAGGTGGAGGACAGAGGAGGAAGAGGGAGGAGGAAGAGAGAGGAAGAAGAGAGAGGAGGAAGAGAGAGGAAGAGGAGAGAGGAGGAGTGAGGAGGAAGAGAGAGGAGGAAGAGAGAGGAGGAAGAGAGAGGAGGAAGAGAGAGGAGGAAGAGAGAGGAAGAGGAGAGAGGAGGAGAGAGGAGGAAGAGAGAGGAAGAAGAAAGAGGAGAAAGAGAGAGGAGTAAGAGAGACGAGGAAGAGAGAGGAGGAAGAGTGAGGAGGAAGGGAGAGGACGAAGAGAGAGGAAGAAGTGAGAGGAAGAGGAGAGAGGAGGAAGAGAGAGGAGGAAGAGAGAGGAGGAAGAGAGAGGAGGAAGAGAGAGGAGGAGGAGAGAGGAGGAAGAGAGAGGAGGAAGAGTGAGGAGGAAGAGAGAGGAGGAAGAGAGAGGAAGAGGAGAGAGGAGGAAGAGAGAGCAGGAAAAGAGTGGAGGAAGAGAGAGGAGGAAGAGAGAGGAGGAAGAGAGAGGAGGAAGAGAGAGGAAGAGGAGAGAGGAGGAAGAGAGAGGAAGAAGAGAGAGGAAGAGTAGAGAGAAGGAAGAGAGTGGTGGAAGATTGAGGAGGAAGAGAGAGGAGGAAGCGAGAGGAGGAAGAGAGGAAGAGGAGAGAGTAAGAGGAGAGAGGAGGAGAGAGGAGGAAGAGAGAGGAGGAAGGAGAGGAGGAAGAGAGAGGAGGAAGAGAGAGGAGGAAGAGAGAGGAAGAAGAGAGAGGAAGAGGAGAGAGGAGGAAGAGAGAGGAGGAAGAGAGAGGAAGAGCAGAGAGGAGGAGGACAGAGGAGGAAGACAGAGGAGGAAGAGAGAGGAGCTAGAGAGAGGAAGAAGAGAGAGGAGAAAGAGAGAGGAAGAGGAGAGAGGAGGAGTGACGAGGAAGAGAGAGGAGGAAGAGAGAGGAGGAAGAGAGATGAGGAAGAGAGAGGAGGAAGAGAGATGAGGAAGAGAGAGGAGGAAGATAGAGGAAGAAGAGAGAGGAAGAGTAGAGAGAAGGAAGAGAGTGGTGGAAGATTGAGGAGGAAGAGAGAGGAGGAAGCGAGAGGAGGAAGAGAGGAAGAGGAGAGAGTAAGAGGAGAGAGGAGGAGAGAGGAGGAAGAGAGAGGAGGAAGAGAGAGGAGGAAGAGAGAGGAGGAAGAGAGAGGAGGAAGAGAGAGGAAGAAGAGAGAGGAAGAGGAGAGAGGAGGAAGAGAGAGGAGGAAGAGAGAGGAAGAGCAGAGAGGAGGAGGACAGAGGAGGAAGACAGAGGAGGAAGAGAGAGGAGCTAGAGAGAGGAAGAAGAGAGAGGAGAAAGAGAGAGGAAGAGGAGAGAGGAGGAGTGACGAGGAAGAGAGAGGAGGAAGAGAGAGGAGGAAGAGAGAGGAGGAAGAGAGAGGAAGAGGAGAGAGGAGGAGAGAGGAGGAAGAGAGAGGAAGAAGAAAGAGGAGAAAGAGAGAGGAGTAAGAGAGACGAGGAAGAGAGAGGAGGAAGAGTGAGGAGGAAGGGGGAGGACGAAGAGAGAGGAAGAAGTGAGAGGAAGAGGAGAGAGGAGGAAGAGAGAGGAGGAAGAGAGAGGAGGAAGAGAGAGGAGGAAGAGAGAGGAGGAGGAGAGAGGAGGAAGAGAGAGGAGGAAGAGTGAGGAGGAAGAGAGAGGAGGAAGAGAGAGGAAGAGGAGAGAGGAGGAAGAGAGAGCAGGAAAAGAGTGGAGGAAGAGAGAGGAGGAAGAGAGAGGAGGAAGAGAGAGGAGGAAGAGAGAGGAAGAGGAGAGAGGAGGAAGAGAGAGGAAGAAGAGAGAGGAAGAGTAGAGAGAAGGAAGAGAGTGGTGGAAGATTGAGGAGGAAGAGAGAGGAGGAAGCGAGAGGAGGAAGAGAGGAAGAGGAGAGAGTAAGAGGAGAGAGGAGGAGAGAGGAGGAAGAGAGAGGAGGAAGGAGAGGAGGAAGAGAGAGGAGGAAGAGAGAGGAGGAAGAGAGAGGAAGAAGAGAGAGGAAGAGGAGAGAGGAGGAAGAGAGAGGAGGAAGAGAGAGGAAGAGCAGAGAGGAGGAGGACAGAGGAGGAAGACAGAGGAGGAAGAGAGAGGAGCTAGAGAGAGGAAGAAGAGAGAGGAGAAAGAGAGAGGAAGAGGAGAGAGGAGGAGTGACGAGGAAGAGAGAGGAGGAAGAGAGAGGAGGAAGAGAGATGAGGAAGAGAGAGGAGGAAGAGAGATGAGGAAGAGAGAGGAGGAAGAGAGAGGAAGAAGAGAGAGGAAGAGTAGAGAGAAGGAAGAGAGTGGTGGAAGATTGAAGAGGAAGAGAGAGGAGGAAGCGAGAGGAGGAAGAGAGGAAGAGGAGAGAGTAAGAGGAGAGAGGAGGAGAGAGGAGGAAGAGAGAGGAGGAAGAGAGAGGAGGAAGAGAGAGGAGGAAGAGAGAGGAGGAAGAGAGAGGAAGAAGAGAGAGGAAGAGGAGAGAGGAGGAAGAGAGAGGAGGAAGAGAGAGGAAGAGCAGAGAGGAGGAGGACAGAGGAGGAAGACAGAGGAGGAAGAGAGAGGAGCTAGAGAGAGGAAGAAGAGAGAGGAGAAAGAGAGAGGAAGAGGAGAGAGGAGGAGTGACGAGGAAGAGAGAGGAGGAAGAGAGAGGAGGAAGAGAGATGAGGAAGAGAGAGGAGGAAGAGATATGAGGAAGAGAGATGAGGGAGAGAGAGGAGGAAGAGAGAGGAGGAAGAGAGAGGAGGAAGAGAGAGGAAGATCAGAGAGGAGGAAGAGAGAGGAGGAAGAGAGAGGAGGAAGAGAGAGGAGGAAGAGAGAGGAGGAAGAGAGAGGACGAAGAGAGAGGAAGAAGTGAGAGGAAGAGGAGAGAGGAGGAAGAGAGAGGAGGAAGAGAGAGGAGGAAGAGAGAGGAAGAGCAGAGAGGTGGAGGACAGAGGAGGAAGAGGGAGGAGGAAGAGAGAGGAAGAAGAGAGAGGAGGAAGAGAGAGGAAGAGGAGAGAGGAGGAGTGAGGAGGAAGAGAGAGGAGGAAGAGAGAGGAGGAAGAGAGAGGAGGAAGAGAGAGGAGGAAGAGAGAGGAAGAGGAGAGAGGAGGAGAGAGGAGGAAGAGAGAGGAAGAAGAAAGAGGAGAAAGAGAGAGGAGTAAGAGAGACGAGGAAGAGAGAGGAGGAAGAGTGAGGAGGAAGGGAGAGGACGAAGAGAGAGGAAGAAGTGAGAGGAAGAGGAGAGAGGAGGAAGAGAGAGGAGGAAGAGAGAGGAGGAAGAGAGAGGAGGAAGAGAGAGGAGGAGGAGAGAGGAGGAAGAGAGAGGAGGAAGAGTGAGGAGGAAGAGAGAGGAGGAAGAGAGAGGAAGAGGAGAGAGGAGGAAGAGAGAGCAGGAAAAGAGTGGAGGAAGAGAGAGGAGGAAGAGAGAGGAGGAAGAGAGAGGAGGAAGAGAGAGGAAGAGGAGAGAGGAGGAAGAGAGAGGAAGAAGAGAGAGGAAGAGTAGAGAGAAGGAAGAGAGTGGTGGAAGATTGAGGAGGAAGAGAGAGGAGGAAGCGAGAGGAGGAAGAGAGGAAGAGGAGAGAGTAAGAGGAGAGAGGAGGAGAGAGGAGGAAGAGAGAGGAGGAAGGAGAGAGGAAAAAGGGAGAGGAGAAAGAGAGAGGAGGAAGAGAGATGAGGAAGAGAGAGGAGGAACACTGAGGAGGAAGAGAGAGGAGGAAGAGAGAGGAAGAGGAGAGAGGAGGAAGAGAGAGGAGGAAGAGAGAGGAGGAAGAGAGAGGAGGAAGAGAGAGGAGGAGGAGAGAGGAGGAAGAGAGAGGAGGAAGAGTGAGGAGGAAGAGAGAGGAGGAAGAGAGAGGAAGAGGAGAGAGGAGGAAGAGAGAGGAGGAAAAGAGTGGAGGAAGAGAAAGGAGGAAGAGAGAGGAGGAAGAGAGAGGAGGAAGAGAGAGGAAGAGGAGAGAGGAGGAATAGAGAAGAGGAAGAGAGAGGGAGAGAGGAGGAGAGAGGAGGAAGAGAGAGGACGAAGAGAGAGGAGGAAGAGAGAGGAGGAAAAGAGATGAGGAAGAGAGAGGTGGAAGAGAGAGGAAGAGGAGAGAGGAGGAAGAGAGAGGAGGAAGAGAGATGAGGAAGAGAGAGGAAGAAGAGAGAGGAAGAGGAGAGAGGAGGAAGAGAGAGGAGGAAGAGAGAGGAGGTAGAGAGAGGAGGAAGAGAGAGGAGGAAGAGAGAGGAAGAGGAGAGAGGAGGAATAGAGAAGAGGAGGAGAGAGGGAGAGAGGCGGAGAGAGGAGGAAGAGAGAGGACGAAGAGAGAGGAGGTAGAGAGAGGAGGAAGAGAGAGGAGGAAGAGAGAGAGGGAAGAGAGAGAAAGAAGAGAGAGGAAGATGAGGGAGGAGGATGAGAGAGGAGGAAGAGAGAGGAGGAAGAGAGAGGAAGAAGAGAGAGGAAGAGGAGAGAGGAGGAAGAGAGAGGAGGAAGAGAGAGGAGGTAGAGAGAGGAAGAAGAGAGAGGAGGAAGAGAGAGGAAGAGGAGAGAGGAGGAGTGAGGAGGAAGAGAGAGGAGGAAGAGAGAGGAGGAAGAGAGAGGAAGAGGAGAGAGGAGGAAGGGAGAGGAGAAAGAGAGACGAGGAAGAGAGAGGAGGAAGGGAGAGGAGGAAGAGAGAGGAAGAGGAGAGAGCAGGAAGAGAGAGGAGCAAGAAAGAGGAGGAAGAGAGAGCAGGAAGAGAGAGGAGAAAGAGAGAGGAAGAGGAGAGAGAAGGAGAGAGGAGGAAGAGAGAGGAGGAAGAGAGAGTGGGAAGACAGAGGAGGAAGAGAGAGGAGGAAGAGAGAGGAAGAAGAGAGAGGAAGAGTAGAGTGAAGGAAGAGAGGTGGAAGATTGAGGAGGAAGAGAGAGGAGGAAGCGAGAGGAGGAAGAGAGAGGAAGAGGAGAGAGGAAGAGGAGAGAGGAGGAGAGAGGAGGAAGAGAGAGGAGGAAGAGAGAGGAGGAAGAGAGAGGAGGAAGAGAGAGGAGGAAGAGAGAGGAAGAAGAGAGAGGAAGAGGAGAGAGGAGGAAGAGAGAGGAAGAAGAGAGAGGAAGAGCAGAGAGGAGGAGGACAGAGGAGGAAGAGAGAGGAGGAAGAGAGAGTAGGAAGAGAGAGGAGGAAGAGAGAGGAGGAAGAGAGATGAGGAAGAGAGAGGAGGAAGAGAGAGGAGGAAGAGAGAGGAAGATCAGAGAGGAGGAAGAGAGAGGAAGAGGAGAGAGGAGGAAGAGAGAGGAGGAAGAGAGAGGAGGAAGGGAGAGGAGGAAGAGAGAGCAGGAAGAGAGAGGAAGAGGAGAGAGGAGGAGAGAGGAGGAAGAGAGAGGAAGAAGAGAGAGGAGGAAGAGAGAGGACGAAGAGAGAGGAGGAAGAGAGAGGAGGAAGAGAGAGAAAGAGCAGAGAGGAGGAGAGAGGAGAAAGAGAGACGAGGAAGAGAGAGGAGGAAGAGAGAGGAGGAAGAGAGAGGAGGAAGAGAGAGGAGGAAAAGAGAGGAGGAAGAGAGAGGAGGAAGGGTGAGGAGGAAGAGAGAGGACGAAGAGAGAGGAAGAAGTGAGAGGAAGAGGAGAGAGGAGGAAGAGAGAGGAGGAAGAGAGAGGAGGAAGAGAGAGGAAGAGCAGAGAGGTGGGGGACAGAGGAGGAAGAGAGAGGAGGAAGAGAGAGGAGGTAGAGAGAGGAAGAAGAGAGAGGAGGAAGAGAGAGGAAGAGGAGAGAGGAGGAGTGAGGAGGAAGAGAGAGGAGGAAGAGAGAGGAGGAAGAGAGAGGAGGAAGAGAGAGGAGGAAGAGAGAGGAAGAGGAGAGAGGAGGAGAGAGGAGGAAGAGAGAGGAAGAAGAGAGAGGAGGAAGAGTGAGGAGGAAGAGAGAGGAGGAAGAGTGAGGAGGAAGGGAGAGGAGGAAGAGAGAGGAAGAGCAGAGAGGAGGAAGAGAGAGGAGAAAGAGAGACAAAGAAGAGAGAGAAGGAAGAGAGAGGAGGAAGAGAGAGGAGGAAGAGTGAGGAGGAAGGGAGAGGACGAAGAGAGAGGAAGAAGTGAGAGGAAGAGGAGAGAGGAGGAAGAGAGAGGAGGAAGAGAGAGGAAGAGCAGAGAGGAGGAGGACAGAGGAGGAAGAGAGAGGAGGAAGAGAGAGGAGCTAGAGAGAGGAAGAAGAGAGAGGAGAAAGAGAGAGGAAGAGGAGAGAGGAGGAGTGAGGAGGAAGAGAGAGGAGGAAGAGAGAGGAGGAAGAGAGATGAGGAAGAGAGAGGAGGAAGAGAGATGAGGAAGAGAGATGAGGGAGAGAGAGGAGGAAGAGAGAGGAGGAAGAGAGAGGAGGAAGAGAGAGGAAGATCAGAGAGGAGGAAGAGAGAGGAAGAGGAGAGAGGAGGAAGAGAGAGGAGGAAGAGAGAGGAGGAAGGGAGAGGAGGAAGAGAGAGCAGGAAGAGAGAGGAAGAGGAGAGAGGAGGAGAGAGGAGGAAGGGAGAGGAAGAAGAGAGAGGAGGAAGAGAGAGGAGGAAGAGAGAGGAGGAAGAGAGAGGAGGAAGAGAGAGAAAGAGCAGAGAGGAGGAGAGAGGAGAAAGAGAGACGAGGAAGAGAGAGGAGGAAGAGAGAGGAGGAAGAGAGAGGAGGAAGAGAGAGGAGGAAGAGAGAGGAGGAAGAGGAGAGAGGAGGAGAGAGGAGGAAGAGAGAGGAGGAAGAGAGAGGAGGAAGAGAGAGGAGGAAGAGAGAGGAGGAAGAGAGAGGAGGAAGAGAGAGGAAGAAGAGAGAGGAAGAGGAGAGAGGAGGAAGAGAGAGGAGGAAAAGAGAGGAAGAGCAGAGAGGAGGAGGACAGAGGAGGAAGAGAGAGGAGGAAGAGAGAGGAGCTAGAGAGAGGAAGAAGAGAGAGGAGAAAGAGAGAGGAAGAGGAGAGAGGAGGAGTGAGGAGGAAGAGAGAGGAGGAAGAGAGAGGAGGAAGAGAGATGAGGAAGAGAGAGGATGAAGAGAGATGAGGAAGAGAGATGAGGGAGAGAGAGGAGGAAGAGAGAGGAGGAAGAGAGAGGAGGAAGAGAGAGGAAGATCAGAGAGGAGGAAGAGAGAGGAAGAGGAGAGAGGAGGAAGAGAGAGGAGGAAGAGAGAGGAGGAAGGGAGAGGAGGAAGAGAGAGCAGGAAGAGAGAGGAAGAGGAGAGAGGAGGAGAGAGGAGGAAGGGAGAGGAAGAAGAGAGAGGAGGAAGAGAGAGGAGGAAGAGAGAGGAGGAAGAGAGAGGAGGAAGAGAGAGAAAGAGCAGAGAGGAGGAGAGAGGAGAAAGAGAGACGAGGAAGAGAGAGGAGGAAGAGAGAGGAGGAAGAGAGAGGAGGAAGAGAGAGGAGGAAGAGAGAGGAGGAAGAGAGAGGACGAAGAGAGAGGAAGAAGTGAGAGGAAGAGGAGAGAGGAGGAAGAGAGAGGAGGAAGAGAGAGGAGGAAGAGAGAGGAAGAGCAGAGAGGTGGAGGACAGAGGAGGAAGAGAGAGGAGGAAGAGAGAGGAAGAAGGGAGTGGAGGAAGAGAGAGGAAGAGGAGAGAGGAGGAGTGAGGAGGAAGAGAGAGGAGGAAGAGAGAGGAGGAAGAGAGAAGAGGAAGAGAGAGGAGGAAGAGAGAGGAAGAGGAGAGAGGAGGAGAGAGGAGGAAGAGAGAGGAAGAAGAAAGAGGAGGAAGAGAGAGGAGGAAGAGAGAGGAAGAGGAGAGAGGAGGAAGAGAGAGCAGGAAAAGAGTCGAGGAAGAGAGAGGAGGAAGAGAGAGGAGGAAGAGAGAGGAGGAAGAGAGAGGAAGAGGAGAGAGGAGGAATAGAGAAGAGGAAGAGAGAGGGAGAGAGGAGGAGAGAGGAGGAAGAGAGAGGACGAAGAGAGAGGAGGAAGAGAGAGGAGGAAGAGAGAGGAGGAAGAGAGAGGAGGAAGAGAGATGAGGAAGAGAGAGGAGGAAGAGAGAGGAAGAAGAGAGAGGAAGAGTAGAGAGAAGGAATAGAGTGGTGGAAGATTGAGGAGGAAGAGAGAGGAGGAAGCGAGAGGAGGAAGAGAGAGGAAGAGGATAGAGGAAGAGGAGAGAGGAGGAGAGAGGAGGAAGAGAGAGGAGGAAGAGAGAGGAGGAAGAGAGAGGAGGAAGAGAGAGGAGGAAGAGAGAGGAAGAAGAGAGAGGAAGAGGAGAGAGGAGGAAGAGAGAGGAGGAAGAGAGAGGAGCTAGAGAGAGGAAGAAGAGAGAGGAGAAAGAGAGAGGAAGAGGAGAGAGGAGGAGTGACGAGGAAGAGAGAGGAGGAAGAGAGAGGAGGAAGAGAGATGAGGAAGAGAGAGGAGGAAGAGAGATGAGGAAGAGAGATGAGGGAGAGAGAGGAGGAAGAGAGAGGAGGAAGAGAGAGGAGGAAGAGAGAGGAAGATCAGACAGGAGGAAGAGAGAGGAAGAGGAGAGAGGAGGAAGAGAGAGGAGGAAGAGAGAGGAGGAAGGGAGAGGAGGAAGAGAGAGCAGGAAGAGAGAGGAAGAGGAGAGAGGAGGAGAGAGGAGGAAGAGAGAGGAAGAAGAGAGAGGAGGAAAAGAGAGGAGGAAGAGAGAGGAGGAAGAGAGAGGAGGAAGAGAGAGAAAGAGCAGAGAGGAGGAGAGAGGAGAAAGAGAGACGAGGAAGAGAGAGGAGGAAGAGAGAGGAGGAAGGGAGAGGAGGAAGAGAGAGCAGGAAGAGAGAGGAAGAGGAGAGAGGAGGAGAGAGGAGGAAGAGAGAGGAAGAAGAGAATGGAGGAAGAGAGAGGAGGAAGAGAGAGGAGGAAGAGAGAGGAGGAAGAGAGAGGAGGAAGGGTGAGGAAGAAGTGAGAGGAAGAGGAGAGAGGAGGAAGAGAGAGGAGGAAGAGAGAGGAGGAAGAGAGAGGAAGAGCAGAGAGGTGGTGGAGAGAGGAGGAAGAGAGAGGAGGAAGAGAGAGGAGGTAGAGAGAGGAAGAAGAGAGAGGAGGAAGAGAGAGGAAGAGGAGAGAGGAGGAGTGAGGAGGAAGAGAGAGGAGGAAGAGAGAGGAGGAAGAGAGAGGAGGAAGAGAGAGGAGGAAGAGAGAGGAAGAGGAGAGAGGAGCAGAGAGGAGGAAGAGAGAGGAAGAAGAGAGAGGAGGAAGAGAGAGCAGGAAGAGAGAGGAGGTAGAGTGAGGAGGAAGGGAGAGGAGGAAGAGAGAGGAAGAGCAGAGAGGAGGAAGAGAGAGGAGAAAGAGAGACAAAGAAGAGAGAGAAGGAAGAGAGAGGATGAAGAGAGAGGAGGAAGAGTGAGGAGGAAGGGAGAGGACGAAGAGAGAGGAAGAAGTGAGAGGAAGAGGAGAGAGGAGGAAGAGAGAGGAATAGGAGAGAGTAGGAAGTAGAGAAGAGGAAGAGAGAGGAGGAAGAGGGAGGAGGAAGAGAGAGGAGGAAGAGGGAGGAAGAGGAGAGAGGAAGAAGGGAGAGGAGAAAGAGAGAGGAGGAAGAGAGATGAGGAAGAGAGAGGAGGAAGACTGAGGAGGAAGAGAGAGGAGGAAGAGAGAGGAAGAGGAGAGAGGAGGAAGAGGATGGAGGAAGAGAGAGGAGGAAGAGAGAGGAGGAAGAGAGAGGAGGAGGAGAGAGGAGGAAGAGAGAGGAGGAAGAGTGAGGAGGAAGAGAGAGGAGGAAAAGAGTGGAGGAAGAGAGAGGAGGAAGAGAGAGGAGGAAGAGAGAGGAGGAAGAGAGAGGAAGAGGAGAGAGGAGGAATAGAGAAGAGGAAGAGAGAGGGAGAGAGGAGGAGAGAGGAGGAAGAGAGAGGACGAAGAGAGAGGAGGAAGAGAGAGGAGGAAAAGAGATGAGGAAGAGAGAGGTGGAAGAGAGAGGAAGAGGAGAGAGGAGGAAGAGAGAGGAGGAAGAGAGAGGAGGAAGAGAGAGGAAGAAGAGAGAGGAAGAGGATAGAGGAAGAGGAGAGAGGAGGAGAGAGGAGGAAGAGAGAGGAGGAAGAGAGAGGAGGAAGAGAGAGGAGGAAGAGAGAGGAGGAAGAGAGAGGAAGAAGAGAGAGGAAGAGGAGAGTGGAGGAGAGAGGAGGAAGAGAGAGGAGGAAGAGAGAGGAGGAAGAGAGAGGAGGAAGAGAGAGGAGGAAGAGAGAGGAAGAAGAGAGAGGAAGAGGAGAGAGGAGGAAGAGAGAGGAGGAAGAGAGAGGAAGAGCAGAGAGGAGGAGGACAGAGGAGGAAGAGAGAGGAGGAAGAGAGAGGAGCTAGAGAGAGGAAGAAGAGAGAGGAGAAAGAGAGAGGAAGAGGAGAGAGGAGGAGTGACGAGGAAGAGAGAGGAGGAAGAGAGAGGAGGAAGAGAGATGAGGAAGAGAGAGGAGGAAGAGAGATGAGGAAGAGAGATGAGGGAGAGAGAGGAGGAAGAGAGAGGAGGAAGAGAGAGGAGGAAGAGAGAGGAAGATCAGACAGGAGGAAGAGAGAGGAAGAGGAGAGAGGAGGAAGAGAGAGGAGGAAGAGAGAGGAGGAAGGGAGAGGAGGAAGAGAGAGCAGGAAGAGAGAGGAAGAGGAGAGAGGAGGAGAGAGGAGGAAGAGAGAGGAAGAAGAGAGAGGAGGAAAAGAGAGGAGGAAGAGAGAGGAGGAAGAGAGAGGAGGAAGAGAGAGAAAGAGCAGAGAGGAGGAGAGAGGAGAAAGAGAGACGAGGAAGAGAGAGGAGGAAGAGAGAGGAGGAAGGGAGAGGAGGAAGAGAGAGCAGGAAGAGAGAGGAAGAGGAGAGAGGAGGAGAGAGGAGGAAGAGAGAGGAAGAAGAGAGAGGAGGAAGAGAGAGGAGGAAGAGAGAGGAGGAAGAGAGAGGAGGAAGAGAGAGGAGGAAGGGTGAGGAGGAAGAGAGAGGACGAAGAGAGAGGAAGAAGTGAGAGGAAGAGGAGAGAGGAGGAAGAGAGAGGAGGAAGACAGAGGAGGAAGAGAGAGGAAGAGCAGAGAGGTGGTGGAGAGAGGAGGAAGAGAGAGGAGGAAGAGAGAGGAGGTAGAGAGAGGAAGAAGAGAGAGGAGGAAGAGAGAGGAAGAGGAGAGAGGAGGAGTGAGGAGGAAGAGAGAGGAGGAAGAGAGAGGAGGAAGAGAGAGGAGGAAGAGAGAGGAGGAAGAGAGAGGAAGAGGAGAGAGGAGCAGAGAGGAGGAAGAGAGAGGAAGAAGAGAGAGGAGGAAGAGAGAGGAGGAAGAGAGAGGAGGTAGAGTGAGGAGGAAGGGAGAGGAGGAAGAGAGAGGAAGAGCAGAGAGGAGGAAGAGAGAGGAGAAAGAGAGACAAAGAAGAGAGAGAAGGAAGAGAGAGGATGAAGAGAGAGGAGGAAGAGTGAGGAGGAAGGGAGAGGACGAAGAGAGAGGAAGAAGTGAGAGGAAGAGGAGAGAGGAGGAAGAGAGAGGAATAGGAGAGAGTAGGAAGTAGAGAAGAGGAAGAGAGAGGAGGAAGAGGGAGGAGGAAGAGAGAGGAGGAAGAGGGAGGAAGAGGAGAGAGGAAGAAGGGAGAGGAGAAAGAGAGAGGAGGAAGAGAGATGAGGAAGAGAGAGGAGGAAGACTGAGGAGGAAGAGAGAGGAGGAAGAGAGAGGAAGAGGAGAGAGGAGGAAGAGGATGGAGGAAGAGAGAGGAGGAAGAGAGAGGAGGAAGAGAGAGGAGGAGGAGAGAGGAAGAAGAGAGAGGAGGAAGAGTGAGGAGGAAGAGAGAGGAGGAAAAGAGTGGAGGAAGAGAGAGGAGGAAGAGAGAGGAGGAAGAGAGAGGAGGAAGAGAGAGGAAGAGGAGAGAGGAGGAATAGAGAAGAGGAAGAGAGAGGGAGAGAGGAGGAGAGAGGAGGAAGAGAGAGTACGAAGAGAGAGGAGGAAGAGAGAGGAGGAAAAGAGATGAGGAAGAGAGAGGTGGAAGAGAGAGGAAGAGGAGAGAGGAGGAAGAGAGAGGAGGAAGAGAGAGGAGGAAGGGAGAGGAAGAAGAGAGAGGAAGAGGAGAGAGGAGGAAGAGAGAGGAGGAAGAGAGAGGAGGTAGAGAGAGGAGGAAGAGAGAGGAGGAAGAGAGAGGAAGAGGAGAGAGGAGGAATAGAGAAGAGGAAGAGAGAGGGAGAGAGGAGGAGAGAGGAGGAAGAGAGAGGACGAAGAGAGAGGAGGTAGAGAGAGGAGGAAGAGAGAGGAGGAAGAGAGAGGGGGAAGAGAGAGGAAGAAGAGAGAGGAAGATGAGGGAGGAGGATGAGAGAGGAGGAAGAGAGAGGAGGAAGAGAGAGGAAGAAGAGAGAGGAAGAGGAGAGAGGAGGAAGAGAGAGGAGGAAGAGAGAGGAGGTAGAGAGAGGAAGAAGAGAGAGGAGGAAGAGAGAGGAAGAGGAGAGAGGAGGAGTGAGGAGGAAGAGAGAGGAGGAAGAGAGAGGAGGAAGAGAGAGGAGGAAGAGAGAGGAAGAGGAGAGAGGAGGAAGGGAGAGGAGAAAGAGAGACGAGGAAGAGAGAGGAGGAAGGGAGAGGAGGAAGAGAGAGGAAGAGGAGAGAGCAGGAAGAGAGAGGAGAAAGAGAGAGGAGGAAGAGAGAGGAGCAAGAAAGAGGAGGAAGAGAGAGCAGGAAGAGAGAGGAAGAGGAGAGAGGAAGAGGAGAGAGGAGGAAGAGAGAGGAGGAAGAGAGAGGAGGAAGAGAGAGGAGGAAGAGAGAAGAGGAAGAGAGAGGAAGAAGAGAGAGGAAGAGGAGAGAGGAGGAAGAGAGAGGAGGAAGAGAGAGGAAGAGCAGAGAGGAGGAGGACAGAGGAGGAAGAGAGAGGAGGAAGAGAGATTAGGAAGAGAGAGGAGGAAGAGAGATGAGGAAGAGAGATGAGGAAGAGAGAGGAGGAAGAGAGAGGAGGAAGAGAGAGGAGGAAGGGAGAGGAGGAAGAGAGAGGAGGAAGAGTGAGGAGGAAGGGAGAGGAGGAAGAGAGAGGAAGAGCAGAGAGGAGGAAGAGAGAGGAGAAAGAGAGACAAAGAAGAGAGAGAAGGAAGAGAGATGAGGAAGAGAGAGGAGGAAGAGTGAGGAGGAAGGGAGAGGACGAAGAGAGAGGAAGAAGTGAGAGGAAGAGGAGAGAGGAGGAAGAGAGAGGAGGAAGAGAGAGGAAGAGCAGAGAGGAGGAGGACAGAGGAGGAAGAGAGAGGAGGAAGAGAGAGGAGCTAGAGAGAGGAAGAAGAGAGAGGAGAAAGAGAGAGGAAGAGGAGAGAGGAGGAGTGAGGAGGAAGAGAGAGGAGGAAGAGAGAGGAGGAAGAGAGATGAGGAAGAGAGAGGAGGAAGAGAGATGAGGAAGAGTGATGAGGGAGAGAGAGGAGGAAGAGAGAGGAGGAAGAGAGAGGAGGAAGAGAGAGGAAGATCAGAGAGGAGGAAGAGAGAGGAAGAGGAGAGAGGAGGAAGAGAGAGGAGGAAGAGAGAGGAGGAAGGGAGAGGAGGAAGAGAGAGCAGGAAGAGAGAGGAAGAGGAGAGAGGAGGAGAGAGGAGGAAGAGAGAGGAAGAAGAGAGAGGAGGAAGAGAGAGGAGGAAGAGAGAGGAGGAAGAGAGAGGAGGAAGAGAGAGGAGGAAGAGAGAGGACGAAGAGAGAGGAAGAAGTGAGAGGAAGAGGAGAGAGGAGGAAGAGAGAGGAGGAAGAGAGAGGAGGAAGAGAGAGGAAGAGCAGAGAGGTGGAGGACAGAGGAGGAAGAGAGAGGAGGAAGAGAGAGGAAGAAGAGAGAGGAGGAAGAGAGAGGAAGAGGAGAGAGGAGGAGTGAGGAGGAAGAGAGAGGAGGAAGAGAGAGGAGGAAGAGAGAGGAGGAAGAGAGAGGAGGAAGAGAGAGGAAGAGGAGAGAGGAGGAGAGAGGAGGAAGAGAGAGGAAGAAGAGAGAGGAGAAAGAGAGAGGAGGAAGAGAGAGGAGGAAGAGAGAGGAGGAAGAGTGAGGAGGAAGGGAGAGGACGAAGAGAGAGGAAGAAGTTGTAGGAAGAGGAGAGAGGAGGAATTCAGAGGAGGAAGAGAGAGGAGGAAGAGAGAGGAGGAAGAGAGAGGAGGAGGAATGAGGAGGAATAGAGATGAGGAAGAGAGAGGGAGAGAGGAGGAGAGAGGAGGAAGAGATAGGACGAAGAGAGAGGAGGAAGAGAGAGGAGGAAGAGAGAGGAGGAAGAGAGAGGAGGAAGAGAGATGAGGAAGAGAGAGTAGGAAGAGAGAGGAAGAAGAGAGAGGAAGAGTAGAGAGAAGGAAGAGAGTGGTGGAAGATTGAGGAGGAAGAGAGAGGAGGAAGCGAGAGGAGGAAGAGAGAGGAAGAGCAGAGAGGAGGAGGACAGAGGAGGAAGAGAGAGGAGGAAGAGAGAGGAGCTAGAGAGAGGAAGAAGAGAGAGGAGAAAGAGAGAGGAAGAGGAGAGAGGAGGAGTGAGGAGGAAGAGAGAGGAGGAAGAGAGAGGAGGAAGAGAGATGAGGAAGAGAGAGGAGGAAGAGAGATGAGGAAGAGAGATGAGGGAGAGAGAGGAGGAAGAGAGAGGAGGAAGAGAGAGGAGGAAGAGAGAGGAAGATCAGAGAGGAGGAAGAGAGAGGAAGAGGAGAGAGGAGGAAGAGAGAGGAGGAAGAGAGAGGAGGAAGGGAGAGGAGAAAGAGAGAGCAGGAAGAGAGAGGCAGAGGAGAGAGGAGGAGAGAGGAGGAAGAGAGAGGAAGAAGAGAGAGGAGGAAGAGAGAGGAGGAATAGAGAGGAGGAAGAGAGAGGAGGAAGAGAGAGAAAGAGCAGAGAGGAGGAGAGAGGAGAAAGAGAGACGAGGAAGAGAGAGGAGGAAGAGAGAGGAGGAAGAGAGAGGAGGAAGAGAGAGGAGGAAGAGAGAGGAGGAAGAGAGAGGACGAAGAGAGAGGAAGAAGTGAGAGGAAGAGGAGAGAGGAGGAAGATAGGAGGAAGAGAGAGGAGGAAGAGAGAGGAAGAGCAGAGAGGTGGAGGACAGAGGAGGAAGAGAGAGGAGGAAGAGAGAGGAAGAAGAGAAAGGAGGAAGAGAGAAGAAGAGGAGAGAGGAGGAGTGAGGAGGAAGAGAGAGGAGGAAGAGAGAGGAGGAAGAGAGAGGAGGAAGAGAGAGGAGGAAGAGAGAGGAGGAAGAGAGAGATAGAGCAGAGAGGAGGAGAGAGGAGAAAGAGAGACGAGGAAGAGAGAGGAGGAAGAGAGAGGAAGAAGAGAGAGGAGGAAGAGTGAGGAGGAAGGGAGAGGACGAAGAGAGAGGAAGAAGTGAGAGGAAGAATAGAGAGGAGGAAGAGAGAGGAGGAAGAGAGAGGAGGAAGAGAGAGGAGGAAGAGAGAGGAGGAAGAGAGAGGAAGAGGAGAGAGGAGGAAGAGAGAGGAGGAAGAGTGAGGAGGAAGAGAGAGGAGGAAGAGAGAGGAAGAGGAGAGAGGAGGAAGAGAGAGGAGGAAAAGAGTGGAGGAAGAGAGAGGAGGAAGAGAGAGGAGGAAGAGAGAGGAGGAAGAGAGAGGAAGAGGAGAGAGGAGGAATAGAGAAGAGGAAGAGAGAGGGAGAGAGGGGGAGAGAGGAGGAAGAGAGAGGACGAAGAGAGAGGAGGAAGAGAGAGGAGGAAAAGAGATGAGGAAGAGAGAGGTGGAAGAGAGAGGAAGAGGAGAGAGGAGGAAGAGAGAGGAGGAAGAGTGAGGAGGAAGAGAGAGGAAGAAGAGAGAGGAAGAGGAGAGAGGAGGAAGAGAGAGGAGGAAGCGAGAGGAGGTAGAGAGAGGAAGAAGAGAGAGGAGGAAGAGAGAGGAAGAGGAGAGAGGAGGAAGAGAGAGGAGGAAGAGAGAGGAAGATGAGGGAGGAGGATGAAGGAGGAGTAAGAGAGAGGAGGAAGAGAGAGGAGGAAGAAAGAGGAAGAAGAGAGAGGAAGAGGAGAGAGGAGGAAGAGAGAGGAGGAAGAGAGAGGAGGTAGAGAGAGGAAGAAGAGAGAGGAGGAAGAGAGAGGAAGAGGAGAGAGGAGGAGTGAGGAGGAAGAGAGAGGAGGAAGAGAGAGGAGGAAGAGAGAGGAGGAAGAGAGAGGAAGAGGAGAGAGGAGGAAGGGAGAGGAGAAAGAGAGACGAGGAAGAGAGAGGAGGAAGGGAGAGGAGGAAGAGAGAGGAGGAAGAGAGAGGAAGATGAGAGATGAGGAAGAGAGAGGAGGAAGAGAGAGGAGGAAGAGAGAGGAAGATCAGAGAGGAGGAAGAGAGAGGAAGAGGAGAGAGGAGGAAGAGAGAGGAGGAAGAGAGAGGAGGAAGGGAGAGGAGGAAGAGAGAGCAGGAAGAGAGAGGAAGAGGAGAGAGGAGGAGAGAGGAGGAAGAGAGAGGAAGAAGAGAGAAGAGGAAGAGAGAGGAGGAAGAGAGAGGAGGAAGAGAGAGGAGGAAGAGAGAGGAGGAAGAGAGAGGAGGAAGAGAGAGGAAGAAGAGAGAGGAAGAGTAGAGAGAAGGAAGAGAGAGGTGGAAGAGAGAGGAAGAGCAGAGAGGAGGAGGACAGAGGAGGAAGAGAGAGGAGGAAGAGAGAGGAAGAGGAGAGAGGAGGAGTGACGAGGAAGAGAGAGGAGGAAGAGAGAGGAGGAAGAGAGATGAGGAAGAGAGAGGAGGAAGAGAGATGAGGAAGAGAGATGAGGGAGAGAGAGGAGGAAGAGAGAGGAGGAAGAGAGAGGAGGAAGAGAGAGGAAGATCAGAGAGGAGGAAGAGAGAGGAAGAGGAGAGAGGAGGAAGAGAGAGGAGGAAAAGAGATGAGGAAGAGAGAGGTGGAAGAGAGAGGAAGAGGAGAGAGGAGGAAGAAAGAGGAGGAAGAGAGAGGAAGAGGAGAGAGCAGGAAGAGAGAGGAGGAAGAGAGAGGAGGTAGAGAGAGGAGGAAGAGAGAGGAGTAAGAGAGAGGAGGAAGAGAGAGGAAGAGGAGAGAGGAGGAATAGAGAAGAGGAAGAGAGAGGGAGAGAGGAGGAGAGAGGAGGAAGAGAGAGGACGAAGAGAGAGGAGGTAGAGAGAGGAGGAAGAGAGAGGAGGAAGAGAGAGGGGGAAGAGAGAGGAAGAAGAGAGAGGAAGAAGAGAGAGGAAGATGAGGGAGGAGGATGAGAGAGGAGTAAGAGAGAGGAGGAAGAGAGAGGAGGAAGAGAGAGGAAGAAGAGAGAGGAAGAGTAGAGTGAAGGAAGAGAGAGGTGGAAGATTGAGGAGGAAGAGAGAGGAGGAAGCGAGAGGAGGAAGAGAGAGGAAGAGGAGAGAGGAAGAGGAGAGAGGAGGAGAGAGGAGGAAGAGAGAGGAGGAAGAGAGAGGAGGAAGAGAGAGGAGGAAGAGAGAGGAGGAAGAGAGAGGAAGAAGAGAGAGGAAGAGGAGAGAGGAGGAAGAGAGAGGAGGAAGAGAGAGGAAGAGCAGAGAGGAGGAGGACAGAGGAGGAAGAGAGAGGAGGAAGAGAGATGAGCTAGAGAGAGGAAGAAGAGAGAGGAGAAAGAGAGAGGAAGAGGAGAGAGGAGGAGTGAGGAGGAAGAGAGAGGAGGAAGAGAGAGGAGGAAGAGAGATGAGGAAGAGAGAGGAGGAAGAGAGAGGAAGATGAGAGATGAGGAAGAGAGAGGAGGAAGAGAGAGGAGGAAGAGAGAGGAAGATCAGAGAGGAGGAAGAGAGAGGAAGAGGAGAGAGGAGGAAGAGAGAGGAGGAAGAGAGAGGAGGAAGGGAGAGGAGGAAGAGAGAGCAGGAAGAGAGAGGAAGAGGAGAGAGGAGGAGAGAGGAGGAAGAGAGAGGAAGAAGAGAGAAGAGGAAGAGAGAGGAGGAAGAGAGAGGAGGAAGAGAGAGGAGGAAGAGAGAGGAGGAAGAGAGAGGAGGAAGAGAGAGGAAGAAGAGAGAGGAAGAGTAGAGAGAAGGAAGAGAGAGGTGGAAGAGAGAGGAAGAGCAGAGAGGAGGAGGACAGAGGAGGAAGAGAGAGGAGGAAGAGAGAGGAAGAGGAGAGAGGAGGAGTGACGAGGAAGAGAGAGGAGGAAGAGAGAGGAGGAAGAGAGATGAGGAAGAGAGAGGAGGAAGAGAGATGAGGAAGAGAGATGAGGGAGAGAGAGGAGGAAGAGAGAGGAGGAAGAGAGAGGAGGAAGAGAGAGGAAGATCAGAGAGGAGGAAGAGAGAGGAAGAGGAGAGAGGAGGAAGAGAGAGGAGGAAAAGAGATGAGGAAGAGAGAGGTGGAAGAGAGAGGAAGAGGAGAGAGGAGGAAGAAAGAGGAGGAAGAGAGAGGAAGAGGAGAGAGCAGGAAGAGAGAGGAGGAAGAGAGAGGAGGTAGAGAGAGGAGGAAGAGAGAGGAGTAAGAGAGAGGAGGAAGAGAGAGGAAGAGGAGAGAGGAGGAATAGAGAAGAGGAAGAGAGAGGGAGAGAGGAGGAGAGAGGAGGAAGAGAGAGGACGAAGAGAGAGGAGGTAGAGAGAGGAGGAAGAGAGAGGAGGAAGAGAGAGGGGGAAGAGAGAGGAAGAAGAGAGAGGAAGAAGAGAGAGGAAGATGAGGGAGGAGGATGAGAGAGGAGTAAGAGAGAGGAGGAAGAGAGAGGAGGAAGAGAGAGGAAGAAGAGAGAGGAAGAGTAGAGTGAAGGAAGAGAGAGGTGGAAGATTGAGGAGGAAGAGAGAGGAGGAAGCGAGAGGAGGAAGAGAGAGGAAGAGGAGAGAGGAAGAGGAGAGAGGAGGAGAGAGGAGGAAGAGAGAGGAGGAAGAGAGAGGAGGAAGAGAGAGGAGGAAGAGAGAGGAGGAAGAGAGAGGAAGAAGAGAGAGGAAGAGGAGAGAGGAGGAAGAGAGAGGAGGAAGAGAGAGGAAGAGCAGAGAGGAGGAGGACAGAGGAGGAAGAGAGAGGAGGAAGAGAGAGGAGCTAGAGAGAGGAAGGAGAGGAGAAAGAGAGAGGAAGAGGAGAGAGGAGGAGTGAGGAGGAAGAGAGAGGAGGAAGAGAGAGGAGGAAGAGAGATGAGGAAGAGAGAGGAGGAAGAGAGATGAGGAAGAGAGATGAGGGAGAGAGAGGAGGAAGAGAGAGGAGGAAGAGAGAGGAGGAAGAGAGAGGAAGATCAGAGAGGAGGAAGAGAGAGGAAGAGGAGAGAGGAGGAAGAGAGAGGAGGAAGAGAGAGGAGGAAGGGAGAGGAGGAAGAGAGAACAGGAAGAGAGAGGAAGAGGAGAGAGGAGGAGAGAGGAGGAAGAGAGAGGAAGAAGAGAGAGGAGGAAGAGAGAGGAGGAAGAGAGAGGAGGAAGAGAGAGGAGGAAGAGAGAGGAGGAAGAGAGAGGACGAAGAGAGAGGAAGAAGTGAGAGGAAGAGGAGAGAGGAGGAAGAGAGAGGAGGAAGAGAGAGGAGGAAGAGAGAGGAAGAGCAGAGAGGTGGAGGACAGAGGAGGAAGAGAGAGGAGGAAGAGAGAGGAAGAAGAGAGAGGAGGAAGAGAGAGGAAGAGGAGAGAGGAGGAGTGAGGAGGAAGAGAGAGGAGGAAGAGAGAGGAGGAAGAGAGAGGAGGAAGAGAGAGGAGGAAGAGAGAGGAAGAGGAGAGAGGAGGAGAGAGGAGGAAGAGAGAGGAAGAAGAGAGAGGAGAAAGAGAGAGGAGGAAGAGAGACGAGGAAGAGAGAGGAGGAAGAGTGAGGAGGAAGGGAGAGGACGAAGAGAGAGGAAGAAGTTGGAGGAAGAGGAGAGAGGAGGAATTCAGAGGAGGAAGAGAGAGGAGGAAGAGAGAGGAGGAAGAGAGAGGAGGAGGAGAGAGGAGGAAGAGAGAGGAGGAAGAGTGAGGAGGAAGAGAGAGGAGGAAGAGAGAGGAAGAAGAGAGAGCAGGAAGAGAGAGGAAGAGGAGAGAGGAGGAGAGAGGAGGAAGAGAGAGGAAGAAGAGAGAGGAGGAAGAGAGAGGAGGAAGAAAGAGGAGGAAGAGAGAGGAGGAAGAGAGAGAAAGAGCAGAGAGGAGGAGAGAGGAGAAAGAGAGACGAGGAAGAGAGAGGAGGAAGAGAGAGGAGGAAGAGAGAGGAGGAAGAGTGAGGAGGAAGGGAGAGGACGAAGAGAGAGGAAGAAGTGAGAGGAAGAATAGAGAGGAGGAAGAGAGAGGAGGAAGAGAGAGGAGGAAGAGAGAAGAGGAAGAGAGAGGAGGAAGAGAGAGGAAGAGGAGAGAGGAGGAAGAGAGAGGAGGAAGAGTGAGGAGGAAGAGAGAGGAGGAAGAGAGAGGAAGAGGAGAGAGGAGGAAGAGAGAGGAGGAAAAGAGTGGAGGAAGAGAGAGGAGGAAGAGAGAGGAGGAAGAGAGAGGAGGAAGAGAGAGGAAGAGGAGAGAGGAGGAATAGAGAAGAGGAAGAGAGAGGGAGAGAGGAGGAGAGAGGAGGAAGAGAGAGGACGAAGAGAGAGGAGGAAGAGAGAGGAGGAAAAGAGATGAGGAAGAGAGAGGTGGAAGAGAGAGGAAGAGGAGAGAGGAGGAAGAGAGAGGAGGAAGAGTGAGGAGGAAGAGAGAGGAAGAAGAGAGAGGAAGAGGAGAGAGGAGGAAGAGAGAGGAAGAGGAGAGAGGAGGAAGAGAGAGGAGGAAGAGAGAGGAAGATGAGGGAGGAGGATGAGAGAGGAGTAAGAGAGAGGAGGAAGAGAGAGGAGGAAGAGAGAGGAAGAAGAGAGAGGAAGAAGAGAGAGGAGGAAGAGAGAGGAGGAAGAGAGAGGAGGTAGAGAGAGGAAGAAGAGAGAGGAGGAAGAGAGAGGAAGAGGAGAGAGGAGGAGTGAGGAGGAAGAGAGAGGAGGAAGAGAGAGGAGGAAGAGAGAGGAGGAAGAGAGAGGAAGAGGAGAGAGGAGGAAGGGAGAGGAGAAAGAGAGACGAGGAAGAGAGAGGAGGAAGGGAGAGGAGGAAGAGAGAGGAAGAGGAGAGAGCAGGAAGAGAGAGGAGAAAGAGAGAGGAGGAAGAGAGCGGAGCAAGAAAGAGGAGGAAGAGAGAGCAGGAAGAGAGAGGAGAAAGAGAGAGGAAGAGGAGAGAGGAGGAGAGAGGAGGAAGAGAGAGGAGGAAGAGAGAGTAGGAAGAGAGAGGAGGAAGAGAGAGGAGGAAGAGAGAGGAAGAAGAGTGAGGAAGAGTAGAGTGAAGGAAGAGAGGTGGAAGATTGAGGAGGAAGAGAGAGGAGGAAGAGAGAGGAAGAAGAGAGAGGAAGAGGAGAGAGGAGGAAGAGAGAGGAGGAAGAGAGAGGAAGAGCAGAGAGGAGGAGGACAGAGGAGGAAGAGAGAGGAGGAAGAGAGAGTAGGAAGAGAGAGGAGGAAGAGAGAGGAAGATGAGAGATGGGGAAGAGGGAGGAGGAAGAGAGAGGAGGAAGAGAGAGGAAGATCAGAGAGGAGGAAGAGAGAGGAAGAGGAGAGAGGAGGAAGAGAGAGGAGGAAGAGAGAGGAGGAAGGGAGAGGAGGAAGAGAGAGCAGGAAGAGAGAGGAAGAGGAGAGAGGAGGAGAGAGGAGGAAGAGAGAGGAAGAAGAGAGAAGAGGAAGAGAGAGGAGGAAGAGAGAGGAGGAAGAGAGAGGAGGAAGAGAGATGAGGAAGAGAGAGGAGGAAGAGAGAGGAAGAAGAGAGAGGAAGAGTAGAGAGAAGGAAGAGAGAGGTGGAAGAGAGAGGAAGAGCAGAGAGGAGGAGGACAGAGGAGGAAGAGAGAGGAGGAAGAGAGAGGAAGAGGAGAGAGGAGGAGTGAGGAGGAAGAGAGAGGAGGAAGAGAGAGGAGGAAGAGAGATGAGGAAGAGAGAGGAGGAAGAGAGATGAGGAAGAGAGATGAGGGAGAGAGAGGAGGAAGAGAGAGGAGAAAGAGAGAGGAGGAAGAGAGAGGAAGATCAGAGAGGAGGAAGAGAGAGGAAGAGGAGAGAGGAGGAAGAGAGAGGAGGAAAAGAGATGAGGAAGAGAGAGGTGGAAGAGAGAGGAAGAGGAGAGAGGAGGAAGAAAGAGGAGGAAGAGAGAGGAAGAGGAGAGAGGAGGAAGAGAGAGGAGGAAGAGAGAGGAGGTAGAGAGAGGAGGAAGAGAGAGGAGGTAGAGAGAGGAGGAAGAGAGAGGAAGAGGAGAGAGGAGGAATAGAGAAGAGGAAGAGAGAGGGAGAGAGGAGGAGAGAGGAGGAAGAGAGAGGACGAAGAGAGAGGAGGTAGAGAGAGGAGGAAGAGAGAGGAGGAAGAGAGAGGGGGAAGAGAAGGAAGAAGAGAGAGGAAGAAGAGAGAGGAAGATGAGGGAGGAGGATGAGAGAGGAGTAAGAGAGAGGAGGAAGAGAGAGGAGGAAGAGAGAGGAAGAAGAGAGAGGAAGAGTAGAGTGAAGGAAGAGAGAGGTGGAAGATTGAGGAGGAAGAGAGAGGAGGAAGCGAGAGGAGGAAGAGAGAGGAAGAGGAGAGAGGAAGAGGAGAGAGGAGGAGAGAGGAGGAAGAGAGAGGAGGAAGAGAGAGGAGGAAGAGAGAGGAGGAAGAGAGAGGAGGAAGAGAGAGGAAGAAGAGAGAGGAAGAGGAGAGAGGAGGAAGAGAGAGGAGGAAGAGAGAGGAAGAGCAGAGAGGAGGAGGACAGAGGAGGAAGCGAGAGGAGGAAGAGAGAGGAGCTAGAGAGAGGAAGAAGAGAGAGGAGAAAGAGAGAGGAAGAGGAGAGAGGAGGAGTGAGGAGGAAGAGAGAGGAGGAAGAGAGAGGAGGAAGAGAGATGAGGAAGAGAGAGGAGGAAGAGAGATGAGGAAGAGAGATGAGGGAGAGAGAGGAGGAAGAGAGAGGAGGAAGAGAGAGGAGGAAGAGAGAGGAAGATCAGAGAGGAGGAAGAGAGAGGACGAGGAGAGAGGAGGAAGAGAGAGGAGGAAGAGAGAGGAGGAAGGGAGAGGAGGAAGAGAGAGCAGGAAGAGAGAGGAAGAGGAGAGAGGAGGAGAGAGGAGGAAGAGAGAGGAAGAAGAGAGAGGAGGAAGAGAGAGGAGGAAGAGAGAGGAGGAAGAGAGAGGAGGAAGAGAGAGGAGGAAGAGAGAGGACGAAGAGAGAGGAAGAAGTGAGAGGAAGAGGAGAGAGGAGGAAGAGAGAGGAGGAAGAGAGAGGAGGAAGAGAGAGGAAGAGCAGAGAGGTGGAGGACAGAGGAGGAAGAGAGAGGAGGAAGAGAGAGGAAGAAGAGAGAGGAGGAAGAGAGAGGAAGAGGAGAGAGGAGGAGTGAGGAGGAAGAGAGAGGAGGAAGAGAGAGGAGGAAGAGAGAGGAGGAAGAGAGAGGAGGAAGAGAGAGGAAGAGGAGAGAGGAGGAGAGAGGAGGAAGAGAGAGGAGGAAGAGAGAGGAGGAAGAGAGAGGAAGAAGAGAGAGGAGAAAGAGAGAGGAGGAAGTGAGACGAGGAAGAGAGAGGAGGAAGAGTGAGGAGGAAGGGAGAGGACGAAGAGAGAGGAAGAAGTTGGAGGAAGAGGAGAGAGGAGGAATTCAGAGGAGGAAGAGAGAGGAGGAAGAGAGAGGAGGAAGAGAGAGGAGGAGGAGAGAGGAGGAAGAGAGAGGAGGAAGAGTGAGGAGGAAGAGAGAGGAGGAAGAGAGAGGAAGAAGAGAGAGCAGGAAGAGAGAGGAAGAGGAGAGAGGAGGAGAGAGGAGGAAGAGAGAGGAAGAAGAGAGAGGAGGAAGAGAGAGGAGGAAGAGAGAGGAGGAAGAGAGAGGAGGAAGAGAGAGAAAGAGCAGAGAGGAGGATAGAGGAGAAAGAGAGACGAGGAAGAGAGAGGAGGAAGAGAGAGGAGGAAGAGAGAGGAGGAAGAGAGAGGAGGAAGAGAGAGGAGGAAGAGAGAGGACGAAGAGAGAGGAGGAAGGGAGAGGAGGAAGATAGAGCAGGAAGAGAGAGGAAGAGGAGAGAGGAGGAGAGAGGAGGAATAGAGAGGAAGAAGAGAGAGGAGGAATTGAGAGGAGGAAGAGAGAGGAGGAAGAGAGAGGAGGAAGAGAGAGAAAGAGCAGAGAGGAGGAGAGAGGAGAAATAGAGACGAGGAAGAGAGAGGAGGAAGAGAGAGGAGGAAGAGAGAGGAGGAAGAGAGAGGAGGAAGAGAGAGGAGGAAGAGAGAGGACGAAGAGAGAGGAAGAAGTGAGAGGAAGAGGAGAGAGGAGGAAGAGAGAGGAGGAAGAGAGAGGAGGAAGAGAGAGGAAGAGCAGAGAGGTGGAAGAGAGAGGAAGAGGAGAGAGGAGGAGTGAGGAGGAAGAGAGAGGAGGAAGAGAGAGGAGGAAGAGAGAGGAGGAAGAGAGAGGAAGAGGAGAGAGGAGGAGAGAGGAGGAAGAGAGAGGAAGAAGAGAGAGGAGAAAGAGAGAGGAGGAAGAGAGAGGAGGAAGAGAGAGGAGGAAGAGTGAGGAGGAAGGGAGAGGACGAAGAGAGAGGAAGAAGTGAGAGGAAGAGGAGAGAGGAGGAAGAGAGAGGAGGAAGAGAGAGGAGGAAGAGAGAGGAGGAAGAGAGAGGAGGAGGAGAGAGGAGGAAGAGAGAGGAGGAAGAGTGAGGAGGAAGAGAGAGAAGGAAGAGAGAGGAAGAGGAGAGAGGAGGAAGACAGAGCAGGAAAAGAGTGGAGGAAGAGAGAGGAGGAAGAGAGAGGAGGAAGAGAGAGGAGGAAGAGAGAGGAGGAAGAGAGATGAGGAAGAGAGAGGAGGAAGAGAGATGAGGAAGAGAGATGAGGGAGAGAGAGAAGGAAGAGAGAGGAGGAAGAGAGAGGAGGAAGAGAGAGGAAGATCAGAGAGGAGGAAGAGAGAGGAAGAGGAGAGAGGAGGAAGAGAGAGGAGGAAGAGTTAGGAGGAAGGGAGAGGAGGAAGAGAGAGCAGGAAGAGAGAGGAAGAGGAGAGAGGAGGAGAGAGGAGGAAGAGAGAGGAAGAAGAGAGAGGAGGAAGAGAGAGGAGGAAGAGAGAGGAGGAAGAGAGAGGAGGAAGAGAGAGGAGGAAGAGAGATGAGGGAGAGAGAGGAGGAAGAGAGAGGAGGAAGAGAGAGGAGGAAGAGAGAGGAAGATCAGAGAGGAGGAAGAGAGAGGAAGAGGAGAGAGGAGGAAGAGAGAGGAGGAAGAGAGAGGAGGAAGGGAGAGGAGGAAGAGAGAGCAGGAAGAGAGAGGAAGAGGAGAGAGGAGGAGAGAGGAGGAAGAGAGAGGAAGAAGAGAGAGGAGGAAGAGAGAGGAGGAAGAGAGAGGAGGAAGAGAGAGGAGGAAGAGAGAGGAGGAAGAGAGAGGACGAAGAGAGAGGAAGAAGTGAGAGGAAGAGGAGAGAGGAGGAAGAGAGAGGAGGAAGAGAGAGGAGGAAGAGAGAGGAAGAGCAGAGAGGTGGAGGACAGAGGAGGAAGAGAGAGGAGGAAGAGAGAGGAAGAAGAGAGAGGAGGAAGAGAGAGGAAGAGGAGAGAGGAGGAGTGAGGAGGAAGAGAGAGGAGGAAGAGAGAGGAGGAAGAGAGAGGAGGAAGAGAGAGGAGGAAGAGAGAGGAAGAGGAGAGAGGAGGAGAGAGGAGGAAGAGAGAGGAAGAAGAGAGAGGAGAAAGAGAGAGGAGGAAGAGAGACGAGGAAGAGAGAGGAGGAAGAGTGAGGAGGAAGGGAGAGGACGAAGAGAGAGGAAGAAGTTGGATGAAGAGGAGAGAGGAGGAATTCAGAGGAGGAAGAGAGAGGAGGAAGAGAGAGGAGGAAGAGAGAGGAGGAGGAGAGAGGAGGAAGAGAGAGGAGGAAGAGTGAGGAGGAAGAGAGAGGAGGAAGAGAGAGGAGGAAGGGAGAGGAGGAAGAGAGAGCAGGAAGAGAGAGGAAGAGGAGAGAGGAGGAGAGAGGAGGAAGAGAGAGGAAGAAGAGAGAGGAGGAAGAGAGAGGAGGAAGAGAGAGGAGGAAGAGAGAGGAGGAAGAGAGAGGAGGAGAGAGGAGAAAGAGAGAGGAGGAAGAGAGAGGAGGAAGAGAGAGGAGGAAGAGAGAGGAGGAAGAGAGAGGAGGAAGAGAGAGGAGGAAGAGAGAGGACGAAGAGAGAGGAGGAAGGGAGAGGAGGAAGATAGAGCAGGAAGAGAGAGGAAGAGGAGAGAGGAGGAGAGAGGAGGAAGAGAGAGGAAGAAGAGAGAGGAGGAATTGAGAGGAGGAAGAGAGAGGAGGAAGAGAGAGGAGGAAGAGAGAGAAAGAGCAGAGAGGAGGAGAGAGGAGAAATAGAGACGAGGAAGAGAGAGGAGGAAGAGAGAGGAGGAAGAGAGAGGAGGAAGAGAGAGGAGGAAGAGAGAGGAGGAAGACAGAGGACGAAGAGAGAGGAAGAAGTGAGAGGAAGAGGAGAGAGGAGGAAGAGAGAGGAGGAAGAGAGAGGAGGAACAGAGAGGAAGAGCAGAGAGGTGGAAGAGAGAGGAAGAGGAGAGAGGAGGAGTGAGGAGGAAGAGAGAGGAGGAAGAGAGAGGAGGAAGAGAGAGGAGGAAGAGAGAGGAAGAGGAGAGAGGAGGAGAGAGGAGGAAGAGAGAGGAAGAAGAGAGAGGAGAAAGAGAGAGGAGGAAGAGAGACGAGGAAGAGAGAGGAGGAAGAGTGAGGAGGAAGGGAGAGGACGAAGAGAGAGGAAGAAGTGAGAGGAAGAGGAGAGAGGAGGAAGAGAGAGGAGGAAGAGAGAGGAGGAAGAGAGAGGAGGAAGAGAGAGGAGGAGGAGAGAGGAGGAAGAGAGAGGAGGAAGAGTGAGGAGGAAGAGAGAGGAGGAAGAGAGAGGAAGAGGAGAGAGGAGGAAGACAGAGCAGGAAAAGAGTGGAGGAAGAGAGAGGAGGAAGAGAGAGGAGGAAGAGAGAGGAGGAAGAGAGAGGAAGAGGAGAGAGGAGGAATAGAGATGAGGAAGAGAGAGGGAGAGAGGAGGAGAGAGGAGGAAGAGATTGGACGAAGAGAGAGGAGGAAGAGAGAGGAGGAAGAGAGAGGAGGAAGAGAGATGAGGAAGAGAGAGGAGGAAGAGAGAGGAAGAAGAGAGAGGAAGAGTAGAGAGAAGGAAGAGAGTGGTGGAAGATTGAGGAGGAAGAGAGAGGAGGAAGCGAGAGGAGGAAGAGAGAGGAAGAGCAGAGAGGAGGAGGACAGAGGAGGAAGAGAGAGGAGGAAGAGAGAGGAGCTAGAGAGAGGAAGAAGAGAGAGGAGAAAGAGAGAGGAAGAGGAGAGAGGAGGAGTGAGGAGGAAGAGAGAGGAGGAAGAGAGAGGAGGAAGAGAGATGAGGAAGAGAGAGGAGGAAGAGAGATGAGGAAGAGAGATGAGGGAGAGAGAGGAGGAAGAGAGAGGAGGAAGAGAGAGGAGGAAGAGAGAGGAAGATCAGAGATGAGGAAGAGAGAGTAAGAGGAGAGAGGAGGAAGAGAGAGGAGGAAGAGAGAGGAGGAAGGGAGAGGAGGAAGAGAGAGCAGGAAGAGAGAGGAAGAGGAGAGAGGAGGAGAGAGGAGGAAGAGAGAGGAAGAAGAGAGAGGAGGAAGAGAGAGGAGGAAGAGAGAGGAGGAAGAGAGAGGAGGAAGAGAGAGAAAGAGCAGAGAGGAGGAGAGAGGAGAAAGAGAGACGAGGAAGAGAGAGGAGGAAGAGAGAGGAGGAAGAGAGAGGAGGAAGAGAGAGGAGGAAGAGAGAGGAGGAAGAGAGAGGACGAAGAGAGAGGAAGAAGTGAGAGGAAGAAGAGAGAGGAGGAAGAGAGAGGAGGAAGAGAGAGGAAGAGCAGAGAGGTGGAGGACAGAGGAGGAAGAGAGAGGAGGAAGAGAGAGGAGGAAGAGAGAGGAGGAAGAGAGAGAAGGAAGAGAGAGGAGGAAGAGAGAGGAAGAGGAGAGAGGAGGAGAGAGGAGGAAGAGAGAGGAAGAAGAAAGAGGAGAAAGAGAGAGGAGGAAGAGAGACGAGGAAGAGAGAGGAGGAAGAGTGAGGAGGAAGGGAGAGGACGAAGAGAGAGGAAGAAGTGAGAGGAAGAATAGAGAGGAGGAAGAGAGAGGAGGAAGAGAGAGGAGGAAGAGAGAGGAGGAAGAGAGAGGAGGAAGAGAGAGGAGGAAGAGAGAGGAAGAGGAGAGAGGAGGAAGAGAGTGGTGGAAGAGTGAGGAGGAAGAGAGAGGAAGAAGAGAGAGGAAGAGGAGAGAGGAGGAAGAGAGAGGAGGAAAAGAGTGGAGGAAGAGAGAGGAGGAAGAGAGAGGAGGAAGAGAGAGGAGGAAGAGAGGAAGGGGAGAGAGGAGGAATAGAGAAGAGGAAGAGAGAGGGAGAGAGGAGGAGAGAGGAGGAAGAGAGAGGACGAAGAGAGAGGAGGAAGAGGGAGGAGGAAAAGAGATGAGGAAGAGAGAGGTGGAAGAGAGAGGAAGAGGAGAGAGGAGGAAGAGAGAGGAGGAAGAGAGAGGAGGAAGAGAGAGGAAGAAGAGAGAGGAAGAGGAGAGAGGAGGAAGAGAGAGGAGGAAGCGAGAGGAGGTAGAGAGAGGAGGAAGAGAGAGGAGGAAGAGAGAGGAAGAGGAGAGAGGAGGAATAGAGAAGAGGAAGAGAGAGGGAGAGAGGAGGAGAGAGGAGGAAGAGAGAGGACGAAGAGAGAGGAGGTAGAGAGAGGAGGAAGAGAGAGGAGGAAGAGAGAGGGGGAAGAGAGAGGAAGAAGAGAGAGGAAGATGAGGGAGGAGGATGAGAGAGGAGTAAGAGAGAGGAGGAAGAGAGAGGAGGAAGAGAGAGGAAGAAGAGAGAGGAAGAGGAGAGAGGAGGAAGAGAGAGGAGGAAGAGAGAGGAGTTAGAGAGAGGAAGAAGAGAGAGGAGGAACAGAGAGGAAGAGGAGAGAGGAGGAGTGAGGAGGAAGAGAGAGGAGGAAGAGAGAGGAGGAAGAGAGAGGAGGAAGAGAGAGGAAGAGGAGAGAGGAGGAAGGGAGAGGAGAAAGAGAGACGAGGAAGAGAGAGGAGGAAGGGAGAGGAGGAAGAGAGAGGAAGAGGAGAGAGCAGGAAAAGAGAGGAGAAAGAGAGAGGAGGAAGAGAGCGGAGCAAGAAAGAGGAGGAAGAGAGAGCAGGAAGAGAGAGGAGAAAGAGAGAGGAAGAGGAGAGAGGAGGAGAGAGGAGGAAGAGAGAGGAGGAAGAGAGAGTAGGAAGAGAGAGGAGGAAGAGAGAGGAGGAAGAGAGAGGAAGAAGAGAGAGGAAGAGTAGAGTGAAGGAAGAGAGGTGGAAGATTGAGGAGGAAGAGAGAGGAGGAAGAGAGAGGAAGAAGAGAGAGGAAGACGAGAGAGGAGGAAGAGAGAGGAGGAAGAGAGAGGAAGAGCAGAGAGGAGGAGGACAGAGGAGGAAGAGAGAGGAGGAAGAGAGAGTAGGAAGTGAAAGGAGGAAGAGAGAGGAAGAAGAGAGATGAGGAAGAGAGAGGAGGAAGAGAGAGGAGGAAGAGAGAGGAAGATCAGAGAGGAGGAAGAGAGAGAAAGAGGAGAGAGGAGGAAGAGAGAGGAGGAAGAGAGAGGAGGAAGGGAGAGGAAGAGGAGAGAGGAGGAGAGAGGAGGAAGAGAGAGGAAGAAGAGAGAGGAGGAAGAGAGAGGAGGAAGAGAGAGGAGGAAGAGAGAGGAGGAAGAGAGATGAGGAAGAGAGAGGAGGAAGAGAGAGGAAGAAGAGAGAGGAAGAGTAGAGAGAAGGAAGAGAGAGGTGGAAGAGAGAGGAAGAGCAGAGAGGAGGAGGACAGAGGAGGAATAGAGAGGAGGAAGAGAGATGAGGAAGAGAGAGGAGGAAGAGAGATGAGGAAGAGAGATGAGGGAGAGAGAGGAGGAAGAGAGAGGAGGAAGAGAGAGGAAGATCAGAGAGGAGGAAGAGAGAGGAAGAGGAGAGAGGAGGAAGAGAGAGGAGGAAAAGAGATGAGGAAGAGAGAGGTGGAAGAGAGAGGAAGAGGACAGAGGAGGAAGAGAGAGGAGGAAGAGAGAGGAGGAAGAGAGAGGAGGAAGAGAGAGGAAGAAGAGAGAGGAAGAGGAGAGAGGAGGAAGAGAGAGGAGGAAGAGAGAGGAGGTAGAGAGAGGAGGAAGAGAGAGGAGGAAGAGAGAGGAGGAAGAGAGAGGAAGAGGAGAGAGGAGGAATAGAGAAGAGGAAGATAGAGGGAGAGAGGAGGAGAGAGGAGGAAGAGAGAGGACGAAGATAGAGGAGGTAGAGAGAGGAGGAAGAGAGAGGAGGAAGAGAGAGGGGGAAGAGAGAGGAAGAAGAGAGAGGAAGAAGAGAGAGGAAGATGAGGGAGGAGGATGAGAGAGGAGTAAGAGAGAGGAGGAAGAGAGAGGAGGAAGAGAGAGGAAGAAGAGAGAGGAAGAGTAGAGTGAAGGAAGAGAGAGGTGGAAGATTGAGGAGGAAGAGAGAGGAGGAAGCGAGAGGAGGAAGAGAGAGGAAGAGGAGAGAGGAAGAGGAGAGAGGAGGAGAGAGGAGGAAGAGAGAGGAGGAAGAGAGAGGAGGAAGAGAGAGGAGGAAGAGAGAGGAGGAAGAGAGAGGAAGAAGAGAGAGGAAGAGGAGAGAGGAGGAAGAGAGAGGAGGAAGAGAGAGGAAGAGCAGAGAGGAGGAGGACAGAGGAGGAAGAGAGAGGAGGAAGAGAGAGGAGCTAGAGAGAGGAGCAAGAAAGAGGAGGAAGAGAGAGGAAGAGGAGAGAGGAGGAATAGAGAAGAGGAAGAGAGAGGGAGAGAGGAGGAGAGAGGAGGAAGAGAGAGGACGAAGAGAGAGGAGGTAGAGAGAGGAGGAAGAGAGAGGAGGAAGAGAGAGGGGGAAGAGAGAGGAAGAAGAGAGAGGAGGAAGAGAGAGGAAGAGGAGAGAGGAGGAAGAGAGAGGAGGAAGAGAGAGGAAGATGAGGGAGGAGGATGAGAGAGGAGGAAGAGAGAGGAGGAAGAGAGAGGAAGAAGAGAGAGGAAGAGGAGAGAGGAGGAAGAGAGAGGAGGAAGAGAGAGGAGGTAGAGAGAGGAAGAAGAGAGAGGAGGAAGAGAGAGGAAGAGGAGAGAGGAGGAGTGAGGAGGAAGAGAGAGGAGGAAGAGAGAGGAGGAAGAGAGAGGAGGAAGAGAGAGGAAGAGGAGAGAGGAGGAAGGGAGAGGAGAAAGAGAGACGAGGAAGAGAGAGGAGGAAGGGAGAGGAGGAAGAGAGAGGAAGAGGAGAGAGCAGGAAGAGAGAGGAGAAAGAGAGAGGAGGAAGAGAGCGGAGCAAGAAAGAGGAGGAAGAGAGAGCAGGAAGAGAGAGGAGAAAGAGAGAGGAAGAGGAGAGAGGAGGAGAGAGGAGGAAGAGAGAGGAGGAAGAGAGAGTAGGAAGAGAGAGGAGGAAGAGAGAGGAGGAAGAGAGAGGAAGAAGAGAGAGGAAGAGTAGAGTGAAGGAAGAGAGGTGGAAGATTGAGGAGGAAGAGAGAGGAGGAAGAGAGAGGAAGAAGAGAGAGGAAGAGGAGAGAGGAGGAAGAGAGAGGAGGAAGAGAGAGGAAGAGCAGAGAGGAGGAGGACAGAGCAGGAAGAGAGAGGAGGAAGAGAGAGTAGGAAGAGAGAGGAGGAAGAGAGAGGAAGATGAGAGATGAGGAAGAGAGAGGAGGAAGAGAGAGGAGGAAGAGAGAGGAAGATCAGAGAGGAGGAAGAGAGAGGAAGAGGAGAGAGGAGGAAGAGAGAGGAGGAAGAGAGAGGAGGAAGGGAGAGGAGGAAGAGAGAGCAGGAAGAGAGAGGAAGAGGAGAGAGGAGGAGAGAGGAGGAAGAGAGAGGAAGAAGAGAGAGGAGGAAGAGAGAGGAGGAAGAGAGAGGAGGAAGAGAGAGGAGGAAGAGATATGAGGAAGAGAGAGGAGGAAGAGAGAGGAAGAAGAGAGAGGAAGAGTAGAGAGAAGGAAGAGAGAGGTGGAAGAGAGAGGAAGATCAGAGAGGAGGAGGACAGAGGAGGAAGAGAGAGGAGGAAGAGAGAGGAAGAGGAGAGAGGAGGAGTGACGAGGAAGAGAGAGGAGGAAGAGAGAGGAGGAAGAGAGATGAGGAAGAGAGAGGAGCAAGAGAGATGAGGAAGAGAGATGAGGGAGAGAGAGGAGGAAGAGAGAGGAGGAAGAGAGAGGAGGAAGAGAGAGGAAGAGGAGAGAGGAGGAAGAGAGAGGAAGAGGAGAGAGGAGGAAGAGAGAGGAGGAAAAGAGATGAGGAAGAGAGAGGTGGAAGAGAGAGGAAGAGGAGAGAGGAGGAAGAAAGAGGAGGAAGAGAGCGGAAGAGGAGAGAGGAGGAAGAGAGAGGAGGAAGAGAGAGGAGGTAGAGAGAGAAGGAAGAGAGAGGAGGAAGAGAGAGGAGGAAGAGAGAGGAAGAGGAGAGAGGAGGAATAGAGAAGAGGAAGAGAGAGGGAGAGAGGAGGAGAGAGGAGGAAGAGAGAGGACGAAGAGAGAGGAGGTAGAGAGAGGAGGAAGAGAGAGGAGGAAGAGAGAGGGGGAAGAGAGAGGAAAAAGAGAGAGGAAGAAGAGAGAGGAAGATGAGGGAGGAGGATGAGAGAGGAGTAAGAGAGAGGAGGAAGAGAGAGGAGGAAGAGAGAGGAAGAAGAGAGAGGAAGAGTAGAGTGAAGGAAGAGAGAGGTGGAAGATTGAGGAGGAAGAGAGAGGAGGAAGCGAGAGGAGGAAGAGAGAGGAAGAGGAGAGAGGAAGAGGAGAGAGGAGGAGAGAGGAGGAAGAGAGAGGAGGAAGAGAGAGGAGGAAGAGAGAGGAGGAAGAGAGAGGAGGAAGAGAGAGGAAGAAGAGAGAGGAAGAGGAGAGAGGAGGAAGAGAGAGGAGGAAGAGAGAGGAAGAGCAGAGAGGAGGAGGACAGAGGAGGAAGAGAGAGGAGGAAGAGAGAGGAGCTAGAGAGTGGAGCAAGAAAGAGGAGGAAGAGAGAGGAAGAGGAGAGAGGAGGAATAGAGAAGAGGAAGAGAGAGGGAGAGAGGAGGAGAGAGGAGGAAGAGAGAGGACGAAGAGAGAGGAGGTAGAGAGAGGAGGAAGAGAGAGGAGGAAGAGAGAGGGGGAAGAGAGAGGAAGAAGAGAGAGGAAGATGAGGGAGGAGGATGAGAGAGGAGTAAGAGAGAGGAGGAAGAGAGAGGAAGAAGAGAGAGGAAGAGTAGAGTGAAGGAAGAGAGAGGTGGAAGATTGAGGAGGAAGAGAGAGGAGGAAGCGAGAGGAGGAAGAGAGAGGAAGAGGAGAGAGGAAGAGGAGAGAGGAGGAGAGAGGAGGAAGAGAGAGGAGGAAGAGAGAGGACGAAGAGAGAGGAGGAAGAGAGAGGAGGAAGAGAGAGGAGGAAGAGAGAGGAAGAAGAGAGAGGAAGAGGAGAGAGGAGGAAGAGAGAGGAGGAAAAGAGAGGAAGAGCAGAGAGGAGGAGGACAGAGGAGGAAGAGAGAGGAGGAAGAGAGAGGAGCTAGAGAGAGGAAGAAGAGAGAGGAGAAAGAGAGAGGAAGAGGAGAGAGGAGGAGTGAGGAGGAAGAGAGAGGAGGAAGAGTGAGGAGGAAGAGAGATGAGGAAGAGAGAGGAGGAAGAGAGATGAGGAAGAGAGATGAGGGAGAGAGAGGAGGAAGAGAGAGGAGGAAGAGAGAGGAGGAAGAGAGAGGAAGATCAGAGAGGAGGAAGAGAGAGGAAGAGGAGAGAGGGGGAAGAGAGAGGAGGAACAGAGAGGAGGAAGGGAGAGGAGGAAGAGAGATCAGGAAGAGAGAGGAAGAGGAGAGAGGAGGAGAGAGGAGGAAGAGAGAGGAAGAAGAGAGAGGAGGAAGAGAGAGGAGGAAGAGAGAGGAGGAAGAGAGAGGAGGAAGAGAGAGGAGGAAGAGAGAGGACGAAGAGAGAGGAAGAAGTGAGAGGAAGAGGAGAGAGGAGGAAGAGAGAGGAGGAAGAGAGAGGAGGAAGAGAGAGGAAGAGCAGAGAGGTGGAGGACAGAGGAGGAAGAGAGAGGAGGAAGAGAGAGGAAGAAGAGAGAGGAGGAAGAGAGAGGAAGAGGAGAGAGGAGGAGTGAGGAGGAAGAGAGAGGAGGAAGAGAGAGGAGGAAGAGAGAGGAGGAAGAGAGAGGAGGAAGAGAGAGGAAGAGGAGAGAGGAGGAGAGAGGAGGAAGAGAGAGGAAGAAGAGAGAGGAGAAAGAGAGAGGAGGAAGAGAGACGAGGAAGAGAGAGGAGGAAGAGTGAGGAGGAAGGGAGAGGACGAAGAGAGAGGAAGAAGTTGGAGGAAGAGGAGAGAGGAGGAATTCAGAGGAGGAAGAGAGAGGAAGAAGAGAGAGGAGGAAGAGAGAGGAGGAGGAGAGAGGAGGAAGAGAGAGGAGGAAGAGTGAGGAGGAAGAGAGAGGAGGAAGAGAGAGGAAGAAGAGAGAGCAGGAAGAGAGAGGAAGAGGAGAGAGGAGGAGAGAGGAGGAAGAGAGAGGAAGAAGAGAGAGGAGGAAGAGAGAGGAGGAAGAGAGAGGAGGAAGAGAGAGGAGGAAGAGAGAGGAAGAGCAGAGAGGAGGAGAGAGGAGAAAGAGAGACGAGGAAGAGAGAGGAGGAAGAGAGAGGAGGAAGAGAGAGGAGGAAGAGAGAGGAGGAAGAGAGAGGAGGAAGAGAGAGGACGAAGAGAGAGGAGGAAGGGAGAGGAGGAAGATAGAGCAGGAAGAGAGAGGAAGAGGAGAGAGGAGGAGAGAGGAGGAAGAGAGAGGAAGAAGAGAGAGGAGGAATTGAGAGGAGGAAGAGAGAGGAGGAAGAGAGAGCAGGAAGAGAGAGAAAGAGCAGAGAGGAGGAGAGAGGAGAAATAGAGACGAGGAAGAGAGAGGAGGAAGAGAGAGGAGGAAGAGAGAGGAGGAAGAGAGAGGAGGAAGAGAGAGGACGAAGAGAGAGGAAGAAGTGAGAGGAAGAGGAGAGAGGAGGAAGAGAGAGGAGGAAGAGAGAGGAGGAAGAGAGAGGAAGAGCAGAGAGGTGGAAGAGAGAGGAAGAGGAGAGAGGAGGAGTGAGGAGGAAGAGAGAGGAGGAAGAGAGAGGAGGAAGAGAGAGGAGGAAGAGAGAGGAAGAGGAGAGAGGAGGAGAGAGGAGGAAGAGAGAGGAAGAAGAGAGAGGAGAAAGAGAGAGGAGGAAGAGAGACGAGGAAGAGAGAGGAGGAAGAGTGAGGAGGAAGGGAGAGGACGAAGAGAGAGGAAGAAGTGAGAGGAAGAGGAGAGAGGAGGAAGAGAGAGGAGGAAGAGAGAGGATGAAGAGAGAGGAGGAAGAGAGAGGAGGAGGAGAGAGGAGGAAGTGAGAGGAGGAAGAGTGAGGAGGAAGAGAGAGGAGGAAGAGAGAGGAAGAGGAGAGAGGAGGAAGACAGAGCAGGAAAAGAGTGGAGGAAGAGAGAGGAGGAAGAGAGAGGAGGAAGAGAGAGGAGGAAGAGAGAGGAAGAGGAGAGAGGAGGAATAGAGATGAGGAAGAGAGAGGGAGAGAGGAGGAGAGAGGAGGAAGAGATAGGACGAAGAGAGAGGAGGAAGAGAGAGGAGGAAGAAAGAGGAGGAAGAGAGAGGAGGAAGAGAGATGAGGAAGAGAGAGGAGGAAGAGAGAGGAAGAAGAGAGAGGAAGAGTAGAGAGAAGGAAGAGAGTGGTGGAAGATTGAGGAGGAAGAGAGAGGAGGAAGCGAGAGGAGGAAGAGAGAGGAAGAGCAGAGAGGAGGAGGACAGAGGAGGAAGAGAGAGGAGGAAGAGAGAGGAGCTAGACAGAGGAAGAAGAGAGAGGAGAAAGAGAGAGGAAGAGGAGAGAGGAGGAGTGAGGAGGAAGAGAGAGGAGGAAGAGAGAGGAGGAAGAGAGATGAGGAAGAGAGAGGAGGAAGAGAGATGAGGAAGAGAGATGAGGGAGAGAGAGGAGGAAGAGAGAGGAGGAAGAGAGAGGAGGAAGAGAGAGGAAGATCAGAGATGAGGAAGAGAGAGGAATAGGAGAGAGGAGGAAGAGAGAGGAGGAAGAGAGAGGAGGAAGGGAGAGGAGGAAGAGAGACAGGAAGTGAGAGGAAGAGGACAGAGGAGGAGAGAGGAGGAAGAGAGAGGAAGAAGAGAGAGGAGGAAGAGAGAGGAGGAAGAGAGAGGAAGAGCAGAGAGGAGGAGGACAGAGGAGGAAGAGAGAGGAGGAAGAGAGAGGAGCTAGAGAGAGGAGCAAGAAAGAGGAGGAAGAGAGAGGAAGAGGAGAGAGGAGGAATAGAGAAGAGGAAGAGAGAGGGAGAGAGGAGGAGAGAGGAGGAAGAGAGAGGACGAAGAGAGAGGAGGTAGAGAGAGGAGGAAGAGAGAGGAGGAAGAGAGAGGGGGAAGAGAGAGGAAGAAGAGAGAGGAGGAAGAGAGAGGAAGAGGAGAGAGGAGGAAGAGAGAGGAGGAAGAGAGAGGAAGATGAGGGAGGAGGATGAGAGAGGAGGAAGAGAGAGGAGGAAGAGAGAGGAAGAAGAGAGAGGAAGAGGAGAGAGGAGGAAGAGAGAGGAGGAAGAGAGAGGAGGTAGAGAGAGGAAGAAGAGAGAGGAGGAAGAGAGAGGAAGAGGAGAGAGGAGGAGTGAGGAGGAAGAGAGAGGAGGAAGAGAGAGGAGGAAGAGAGAGGAGGAAGAGAGAGGAAGAGGAGAGAGGAGGAAGGGAGAGGAGAAAGAGAGACGAGGAAGAGAGAGGAGGAAGGGAGAGGAGGAAGAGAGAGGAAGAGGAGAGAGCAGGAAGAGAGAGGAGAAAGAGAGAGGAGGAAGAGAGCGGAGCAAGAAAGAGGAGGAAGAGAGAGCAGGAAGAGAGAGGAGAAAGAGAGAGGAAGAGGAGAGAGGAGGAGAGAGGAGGAAGAGAGAGGAGGAAGAGAGAGTAGGAAGAGAGAGGAGGAAGAGAGAGGAGGAAGAGAGAGGAAGAAGAGAGAGGAAGAGTAGAGTGAAGGAAGAGAGGTGGAAGATTGAGGAGGAAGAGAGAGGAGGAAGAGAGAGGAAGAAGAGAGAGGAAGAGGAGAGAGGAGGAAGAGAGAGGAGGAAGAGAGAGGAAGAGCAGAGAGGAGGAGGACAGAGCAGGAAGAGAGAGGAGGAAGAGAGAGTAGGAAGAGAGAGGAGGAAGAGAGAGGAAGATGAGAGATGAGGAAGAGAGAGGAGGAAGAGAGAGGAGGAAGAGAGAGGAAGATCAGAGAGGAGGAAGAGAGAGGAAGAGGAGAGAGGAGGAAGAGAGAGGAGGAAGAGAGAGGAGGAAGGGAGAGGAGGAAGAGAGAGCAGGAAGAGAGAGGAAGAGGAGAGAGGAGGAGAGAGGAGGAAGAGAGAGGAAGAAGAGAGAGGAGGAAGAGAGAGGAGGAAGAGAGAGGAGGAAGAGAGAGGAGGAAGAGATATGAGGAAGAGAGAGGAGGAAGAGAGAGGAAGAAGAGAGAGGAAGAGTAGAGAGAAGGAAGAGAGAGGTGGAAGAGAGAGGAAGATCAGAGAGGAGGAGGACAGAGGAGGAAGAGAGAGGAGGAAGAGAGAGGAAGAGGAGAGAGGAGGAGTGACGAGGAAGAGAGAGGAGGAAGAGAGAGGAGGAAGAGAGATGAGGAAGAGAGAGGAGCAAGAGAGATGAGGAAGAGAGATGAGGGAGAGAGAGGAGGAAGAGAGAGGAGGAAGAGAGAGGAGGAAGAGAGAGGAAGAGGAGAGAGGAGGAAGAGAGAGGAAGAGGAGAGAGGAGGAAGAGAGAGGAGGAAAAGAGATGAGGAAGAGAGAGGTGGAAGAGAGAGGAAGAGGAGAGAGGAGGAAGAAAGAGGAGGAAGAGAGCGGAAGAGGAGAGAGGAGGAAGAGAGAGGAGGAAGAGAGAGGAGGTAGAGAGAGAAGGAAGAGAGAGGAGGAAGAGAGAGGAGGAAGAGAGAGGAAGAGGAGAGAGGAGGAATAGAGAAGAGGAAGAGAGAGGGAGAGAGGAGGAGAGAGGAGGAAGAGAGAGGACGAAGAGAGAGGAGGTAGAGAGAGGAGGAAGAGAGAGGAGGAAGAGAGAGGGGGAAGAGAGAGGAAAAAGAGAGAGGAAGAAGAGAGAGGAAGATGAGGGAGGAGGATGAGAGAGGAGTAAGAGAGAGGAGGAAGAGAGAGGAGGAAGAGAGAGGAAGAAGAGAGAGGAAGAGTAGAGTGAAGGAAGAGAGAGGTGGAAGATTGAGGAGGAAGAGAGAGGAGGAAGCGAGAGGAGGAAGAGAGAGGAAGAGGAGAGAGGAAGAGGAGAGAGGAGGAGAGAGGAGGAAGAGAGAGGAGGAAGAGAGAGGAGGAAGAGAGAGGAGGAAGAGAGAGGAGGAAGAGAGAGGAAGAAGAGAGAGGAAGAGGAGAGAGGAGGAAGAGAGAGGAGGAAGAGAGAGGAAGAGCAGAGAGGAGGAGGACAGAGGAGGAAGAGAGAGGAGGAAGAGAGAGGAGCTAGAGAGTGGAGCAAGAAAGAGGAGGAAGAGAGAGGAAGAGGAGAGAGGAGGAATAGAGAAGAGGAAGAGAGAGGGAGAGAGGAGGAGAGAGGAGGAAGAGAGAGGACGAAGAGAGAGGAGGTAGAGAGAGGAGGAAGAGAGAGGAGGAAGAGAGAGGGGGAAGAGAGAGGAAGAAGAGAGAGGAAGATGAGGGAGGAGGATGAGAGAGGAGTAAGAGAGAGGAGGAAGAGAGAGGAAGAAGAGAGAGGAAGAGTAGAGTGAAGGAAGAGAGAGGTGGAAGATTGAGGAGGAAGAGAGAGGAGGAAGCGAGAGGAGGAAGAGAGAGGAAGAGGAGAGAGGAAGAGGAGAGAGGAGGAGAGAGGAGGAAGAGAGAGGAGGAAGAGAGAGGACGAAGAGAGAGGAGGAAGAGAGAGGAGGAAGAGAGAGGAGGAAGAGAGAGGAAGAAGAGAGAGGAAGAGGAGAGAGGAGGAAGAGAGAGGAGGAAAAGAGAGGAAGAGCAGAGAGGAGGAGGACAGAGGAGGAAGAGAGAGGAGGAAGAGAGAGGAGCTAGAGAGAGGAAGAAGAGAGAGGAGAAAGAGAGAGGAAGAGGAGAGAGGAGGAGTGAGGAGGAAGAGAGAGGAGGAAGAGTGAGGAGGAAGAGAGATGAGGAAGAGAGAGGAGGAAGAGAGATGAGGAAGAGAGATGAGGGAGAGAGAGGAGGAAGAGAGAGGAGGAAGAGAGAGGAGGAAGAGAGAGGAAGATCAGAGAGGAGGAAGAGAGAGGAAGAGGAGAGAGGGGGAAGAGAGAGGAGGAACAGAGAGGAGGAAGGGAGAGGAGGAAGAGAGATCAGGAAGAGAGAGGAAGAGGAGAGAGGAGGAGAGAGGAGGAAGAGAGAGGAAGAAGAGAGAGGAGGAAGAGAGAGGAGGAAGAGAGAGGAGGAAGAGAGAGGAGGAAGAGAGAGGAGGAAGAGAGAGGACGAAGAGAGAGGAAGAAGTGAGAGGAAGAGGAGAGAGGAGGAAGAGAGAGGAGGAAGAGAGAGGAGGAAGAGAGAGGAAGAGCAGAGAGGTGGAGGACAGAGGAGGAAGAGAGAGGAGGAAGAGAGAGGAAGAAGAGAGAGGAGGAAGAGAGAGGAAGAGGAGAGAGGAGGAGTGAGGAGGAAGAGAGAGGAGGAAGAGAGAGGAGGAAGAGAGAGGAGGAAGAGAGAGGAGGAAGAGAGAGGAAGAGGAGAGAGGAGGAGAGAGGAGGAAGAGAGAGGAAGAAGAGAGAGGAGAAAGAGAGAGGAGGAAGAGAGACGAGGAAGAGAGAGGAGGAAGAGTGAGGAGGAAGGGAGAGGACGAAGAGAGAGGAAGAAGTTGGAGGAAGAGGAGAGAGGAGGAATTCAGAGGAGGAAGAGAGAGGAAGAAGAGAGAGGAGGAAGAGAGAGGAGGAGGAGAGAGGAGGAAGAGAGAGGAGGAAGAGTGAGGAGGAAGAGAGAGGAGGAAGAGAGAGGAAGAAGAGAGAGCAGGAAGAGAGAGGAAGAGGAGAGAGGAGGAGAGAGGAGGAAGAGAGAGGAAGAAGAGAGAGGAGGAAGAGAGAGGAGGAAGAGAGAGGAGGAAGAGAGAGGAGGAAGAGAGAGGAAGAGCAGAGAGGAGGAGAGAGGAGAAAGAGAGACGAGGAAGAGAGAGGAGGAAGAGAGAGGAGGAAGAGAGAGGAGGAAGAGAGAGGAGGAAGAGAGAGGAGGAAGAGAGAGGACGAAGAGAGAGGAGGAAGGGAGAGGAGGAAGATAGAGCAGGAAGAGAGAGGAAGAGGAGAGAGGAGGAGAGAGGAGGAAGAGAGAGGAAGAAGAGAGAGGAGGAATTGAGAGGAGGAAGAGAGAGGAGGAAGAGAGAGCAGGAAGAGAGAGAAAGAGCAGAGAGGAGGAGAGAGGAGAAATAGAGACGAGGAAGAGAGAGGAGGAAGAGAGAGGAGGAAGAGAGAGGAGGAAGAGAGAGGAGGAAGAGAGAGGACGAAGAGAGAGGAAGAAGTGAGAGGAAGAGGAGAGAGGAGGAAGAGAGAGGAGGAAGAGAGAGGAGGAAGAGAGAGGAAGAGCAGAGAGGTGGAAGAGAGAGGAAGAGGAGAGAGGAGGAGTGAGGAGGAAGAGAGAGGAGGAAGAGAGAGGAGGAAGAGAGAGGAGGAAGAGAGAGGAAGAGGAGAGAGGAGGAGAGAGGAGGAAGAGAGAGGAAGAAGAGAGAGGAGAAAGAGAGAGGAGGAAGAGAGACGAGGAAGAGAGAGGAGGAAGAGTGAGGAGGAAGGGAGAGGACGAAGAGAGAGGAAGAAGTGAGAGGAAGAGGAGAGAGGAGGAAGAGAGAGGAGGAAGAGAGAGGATGAAGAGAGAGGAGGAAGAGAGAGGAGGAGGAGAGAGGAGGAAGTGAGAGGAGGAAGAGTGAGGAGGAAGAGAGAGGAGGAAGAGAGAGGAAGAGGAGAGAGGAGGAAGACAGAGCAGGAAAAGAGTGGAGGAAGAGAGAGGAGGAAGAGAGAGGAGGAAGAGAGAGGAGGAAGAGAGAGGAAGAGGAGAGAGGAGGAATAGAGATGAGGAAGAGAGAGGGAGAGAGGAGGAGAGAGGAGGAAGAGATAGGACGAAGAGAGAGGAGGAAGAGAGAGGAGGAAGAAAGAGGAGGAAGAGAGAGGAGGAAGAGAGATGAGGAAGAGAGAGGAGGAAGAGAGAGGAAGAAGAGAGAGGAAGAGTAGAGAGAAGGAAGAGAGTGGTGGAAGATTGAGGAGGAAGAGAGAGGAGGAAGCGAGAGGAGGAAGTGAGAGGAAGAGCAGAGAGGAGGAGGACAGAGGAGGAAGAGAGAGGAGGAAGAGAGAGGAGCTAGACAGAGGAAGAAGAGAGAGGAGAAAGAGAGAGGAAGAGGAGAGAGGAGGAGTGAGGAGGAAGAGAGAGGAGGAAGAGAGAGGAGGAAGAGAGATGAGGAAGAGAGAGGAGGAAGAGAGATGAGGAAGAGAGATGAGGGAGAGAGAGGAGGAAGAGAGAGGAGGAAGAGAGAGGAGGAAGAGAGAGGAAGATCAGAGATGAGGAAGAGAGAGGAATAGGAGAGAGGAGGAAGAGAGAGGAGGAAGAGAGAGGAGGAAGGGAGAGGAGGAAGAGAGAGCAGGAAGTGAGAGGAAGAGGACAGAGGAGGAGAGAGGAGGAAGAGAGAGGAAGAAGAGAGAGGAGGAAGAGAGAGGAGGAAGAGAGAGGAGGAAGAGAGAGAAAGAGCAGAGAGGAGGAGAGAGGAGAAAGAGAGACGAGGAAGAGAGAGGAGGAAGAGAGAGGAGGAAGAGAGAGGAGGAAGAGAGAGGACGAAGAGAGAGGACGAAGAGAGAGGACGAAGAGAGAGGAAGAAGTGAGAGGAAGAGGAGAGAGGAGGAAGAGAGAGGAGGAAGAGAGAGGAAGAGCAGAGAGGTGGAGGACACAGGAGGAAGAGAGAGGAGGAAGAGAGAGGAAGAAGAGAGAGGAGGAAGAGAGAGGAAGAGGAGAGAGAAGGAGTGAGGAGGAAGAGAGAGGAGGAAGAGAGAGGAGGAAGAGAGAGGAGGAAGAGAGAGGAGGAAGAGAGAGGAAGAGGAGAGAGGAGGAGAGAGGAGGAAGAGAGAGGAAGAAGAAAGAGGAGAAAGAGAGAGGAGGAAGAGAGACGAGGAAGAGAGAGGAGGAAGAGTGGGGAGGAAGGGAGAGGACGAAGAGAGAGGAAGAAGTGAGAGGAAGAATAGAGAGGAGGAAGAGAGAGGAGGAAGAGAGAGGAGGAAGAGAGAGGAGGAAGAGAGAGGAAGAGGAGAGAGGAGGAATAGAGAAGAGGAAGAGAGAGGGAGAGAGGAGGAGAGAGGAGGAAGAGAGAGGACGAAGAGAGAGGAGGAAGAGAGAGGAAGAGGAGAGAGGAGGAGAGAGGAGGAAGAGAGAGGAAGGAGAGAGAGGAGGAAGAGAGAGGAGGAAGAGAGAGGAGGAAGAGAGAGGAGGAAGAGAGATGAGGAAGAGAGAGGAGGAAGAGAGAGGAAGAAGAGAGAGGAAGAGTAGAGAGAAGGAAGAGAGAGGTGGAAGAGAGAGGAAGAGCAGAGAGGAGGAGGACAGAGGAGGAAGAGAGAGGAGGAAGAGAGAGGAAGAGGAGAGAGGAGGAGTGACGAGGAAGAGAGATGAGGAAGAGAGAGGAGGAAGAGAGATGAGGAAGAGAGAGGAGGAAGAGAGATGAGGAAGAGAGATGAGGGAGAGAGAGGAGGAAGAGAGAGGAGGAAGAGAGAGGAGGAAGAGAGAGGAAGATCAGAGAGGAGGAAGAGAGAGGAAGAGGAGAGAGGAGGAAGAGAGAGGAGGAAAAGAGATGAGGAAGAGAGAGGTGGAAGAGAGAGGAAGAGGAGAGAGGAGGAAGAGAGAGGAGGAAGAGAGAGGAGGAAGAGAGAGGAGGAAGAGAGAGGAAGAAGAGAGAGGAAGAGGAGAGAGGAGGAAGAGAGAGGAGGAAGAGAGAGGAGGTAGAGAGAGGAGGAAGAGAGAGGAGGAAGAGAGAGGAGGAAGAGAGAGGAAGAGGAGAGAGGAGGAATAGAGAAGAGGAAGAGAGAGGGAGAGTGGAGGAGAGAGGAGGAAGAGAGAGGACGAAGATAGAGGAGGTAGAGAGAGGAGGAAGAGAGAGGAGGAAGAGAGAGGGGGAAGAGAGAGGAAGAAGAGAGAGGAAGAAGAGAGAGGAAGATGAGGGAGGAGGATGAGAGAGGAGTAAGAGAGAGGAGGAAGAGAGAGGAGGAAGAGAGAGGAAGAAGAGAGAGGAGGAAGAGAGAGGAGGAAGAGAGAGGAGGAAGAGAGAGGAGGAAGAGAGAGAAAGAGCAGAGAGGAGGAGAGAGGAGAAAGAGAGACGAGGAAGAGAGAGGAGGAAGAGAGAGGAGGAAGAGAGAGGAGGAAGAGAGAGGACGAAGAGAGAGGAGGAAGGGAGAGGAGGAAGATAGAGCAGGAAGAGAGAGGAAGAGGAGAGAGGAGGAGAGAGGAGGAAGAGAGAGGAAGAAGAGAGAGGAGGAATTGAGAGGAGGAAGAGAGAGGAGGAAGAGAGAGGAGGAAGAGAGAGAAAGAGCAGAGAGGAGGAGAGAGGAGAAATAGAGACGAGGAAGAGAGAGGAGGAAGAGAGAGGAGGAAGAGAGAGGAGGAAGAGAGAGGAGGAAGAGAGAGGAGGAAGACAGAGGACGAAGAGAGAGGAAGAAGTGAGAGGAAGAGGAGAGAGGAGGAAGAGAGAGGAGGAAGAGAGAGGAGGAAGAGAGAGGAAGAGCAGAGAGGTGGAAGAGAGAGGAAGAGGAGAGAGGAGGAGTGAGGAGGAAGAGAGAGGAGGAAGAGAGAGGAGGAAGAGAGAGGAGGAAGAGAGAGGAAGAGGAGAGAGGAGGAGAGAGGAGGAAGAGAGAGGAAGAAGAGAGAGGAGAAAGAGAGAGGAGGAAGAGAGACGAGGAAGAGAGAGGAGGAAGAGTGAGGAGGAAGGGAGAGGACGAAGAGAGAGGAAGAAGTGAGAGGAAGAGGAGAGAGGAGGAAGAGAGAGGAGGAAGAGAGAGGAGGAAGAGAGAGGAGGAAGAGAGAGGAGGAGGAGAGAGGAGGAAGAGAGAGGAGGAAGAGTGAGGAGGAAGAGAGAGGAGGAAGAGAGAGGAAGAGGAGAGAGGAGGAAGACAGAGCAGGAAAAGAGTGGAGGAAGAGAGAGGAGGAAGAGAGAGGAGGAAGAGAGAGGAAGAGGAGAGAGGAGGAATAGAGATGAGGAAGAGAGAGGGAGAGAGGAGGAGAGAGGAGGAAGAGATAGGACGAAGAGAGAGGAGGAAGAGAGAGGAGGAAGAAAGAGGAGGAAGAGAGAGGAGGAAGAGAGATGAGGAAGAGAGAGGAGGAAGAGAGAGGAAGAAGAGAGAGGAAGAGTAGAGAGAAGGAAGAGAGTGGTGGAAGATTGAGGAGGAAGAGAGAGGAGGAAGCGAGAGGAGGAAGAGAGAGGAAGAGCAGAGAGGAGGAGGACAGAGGAGGAAGAGAGAGGAGGAAGAGAGAGGAGCTAGAGAGAGGAAGAAGAGAGAGGAGAAAGAGAGAGGAAGAGGAGAGAGGAGGAGTGAGGAGGAAGAGAGAGGAGGAAGAGAGAGGAGGAAGAGAGATGAGGAAGAGAGAGGAGGAAAAGAGATGAGGAAGAGAGATGAGGGAGAGAGAGGAGGAAGAGAGAGGAGGAAGAGAGAGGAGGAAGAGAGAGGAAGATCAGAGATGAGGAAGAGAGAGGAAGAGGAGAGAGGAGGAAGAGAGAGGAGGAAGAGAGAGGAGGAAGGGAGAGGAGGAAGAGAGAGCAGGAAGAGAGAGGAAGAGGAGAGAGGAGGAGAGAGGAGGAAGAGAGAGGAAGAAGAGAGAGGAGAAAGAGAGAGGAGGAAGAGAGAGGAGGAAGAGAGAGGAGGAAGAGAGAGAAAGAGCAGAGAGGAGGAGAGAGGAGAAAGAGAGACGAGGAAGAGAGAGGAGGAAGAGAGAGGAGGAAGAGAGAGGAGGAAGAGAGAGGAGGAAGAGAGAGGAGGAAGAGAGAGGACGAAGAGAGAGGAAGAAGTGAGAGGAAGAGGAGAGAGGAGGAAGAGAGAGGAGGAAGAGAGAGGAAGAGCAGAGAGGTGGAGGACAGAGGAGGAAGAGAGAGGAGGAAGAGAGAGGAAGAAGAGAGAGGAGGAAGAGAGAGGAAGAGGAGAGAGGAGGAGTGAGGAGGAAGAGAGAGGAGGAAGAGAGAGGAGGAAGAGAGAGGAGGAAGAGAGAGGAGGAAGAGAGAGGAAGAGGAGAGAGGAGGAGAGAGGAGGAAGAGAGAGGAAGAAGAAAGAGGAGAAAGAGAGAGGAGGAAGAGAGACGAGGAAGAGAGAGGAGGAAGAGTGAGGAGGAAGGGAGAGGACGAAGAGAGAGGAAGAAGTGAGAGGAAGAATAGAGAGGAGGAAGAGAGAGGAGGAAGAGAGAGGAGGAAGAGAGAGGAGGAAGAGAGAGGAGGAAGAGAGAGGAGGAAGAGAGAGGAGGAAGAGAGAGGAAGAGGAGAGAGGAGGAAGAGAGTGGTGGAAGAGTGAGGAGGAAGAGAGAGGAAGAAGAGAGAGGAAGAGGAGAGAGGAGGAAGAGAGAGGAGGAAAAGAGTGGAGGAAGAGAGAGGAGGAAGAGAGAGGAGGAAGAGAGAGGAGGAAGAGAGGAAGAGGAGAGAGGAGGAATAGAGAATAGGAAGAGAGAGGGAGAGAGGAGGAGAGAGGAGGAAGAGAGAGGACGAAGAGAGAGGAGGAAGAGAGAGGAGGAAAAGAGATGAGGAAGAGAGAGGTGGAAGAGAGAGGAAGAGGAGAGAGGAGGAAGAGAGAGGAGGAAGAGAGAGGAGGAAGAGAGAGGAAGAAGAGAGAGGAAGAGGAGAGAGGAGGAAGAGAGAGGAGGAAGCGAGAGGAGGTAGAGAGAGGAGGAAGAGAGAGGAGGAAGAGAGAGGAAGAGGAGAGAGGAGGAATAGAGAAGAGGAAGAGAGAGGGAGAGAGGAGGAGAGAGGAGGAAGAGAGAGGACGAAGAGAGAGGAGGTAGAGAGAGGAGGAAGAGAGAGGAGGAAGAGAGAGGGGGAAGAGAGAGGAAGAAGAGAGAGGAAGATGAGGGAGGAGGATGAGAGAGGAGTAAGAGAGAGGAGGAAGAGAGAGGAGGAAGAGAGAGGAAGAAGAGAGAGGAAGAGGAGAGAGGAGGAAGAGAGAGGAGGAAGAGAGAGGAGTTAGAGAGAGGAAGAAGAGAGAGGAGGAACAGAGAGGAAGAGGAGAGAGGAGGAGTGAGGAGGAAGAGAGAGGAGGAAGAGAGAGGAGGAAGAGAGAGGAGGAAGAGAGAGGAAGAGGAGAGAGGAGGAAGGGAGAGGAGAAAGAGAGAAGAGGAAGAGAGAGGAGGAAGGGAGAGGAGGAAGAGAGAGGAAGAGGAGAGAGCAGGAAGAGAGAGGAGAAAGAGAGAGGAGGAAGAGAGCGGAGCAAGAAAGAGGAGGAAGAGAGAGCAGGAAGAGAGAGGAGAAAGAGAGAGGAAGAGGAGAGAGGAGGAGAGAGGAGGAAGAGAGAGGAGGAAGAGAGAGTAGGAAGAGAGAGGAGGAAGAGAGAGGAGGAAGAGAGAGGAAGAAGAGAGAGGAAGAAGAGAGAGGAAGAGTAGAGTGAAGGAAGAGAGGTGGAAGATTGAGGAGGAAGAGAGAGGAGGAAGAGAGAGGAAGAAGAGAGAGGAAGACGAGAGAGGAGGAAGAGAGAGGAGGAAGAGAGAGGAAGAGCAGAGAGGAGGAGGACAGAGGAGGAAGATAGAGGAGGAAGAGAGAGTAGGAAGTGAAAGGAGGAAGAGAGAGGAAGAAGAGAGATGAGGAAGAGAGAGGAGGAAGAGAGAGGAGGAAGAGAGAGGAAGATCAGAGAGGAGGAAGAGAGAGGAAGAGGAGAGAGGAGGAAGAGAGAGGAGGAAGAGAGAGGAGGAAGGGAGAGGAAGAGGAGAGAGGAGGAGAGAGGAGGAAGAGAGAGGAAGAAGAGAGAGGAGGAAGAGAGAGGAGGAAGAGAGAGGAGGAAGAGAGAGGAGGAAGAGAGATGAGGAAGAGAGAGGAGGAAGAGAGAGGAAGAAGAGAGAGGAAGAGTAGAGAGAAGGAAGAGAGAGGTGGAAGAGAGAGGAAGAGCAGAGAGGAGGAGGACAGAGGAGGAAGAGAGAGGAGGAAGAGAGATGAGGAAGAGAGAGGAGGAAGAGAGATGAGGAAGAGAGATGAGGGAGAGAGAGGAGGAAGAGAGAGGAGGAAGAGAGAGGAAGATCAGAGAGGAGGAAGAGAGAGGAAGAGGAGAGAGGAGGAAGAGAGAGGAGGAAAAGAGATGAGGAAGAGAGAGGTGGAAGAGAGAGGAAGAGGAGAGAGGAGGAAGAGAGAGGAGGAAGAGAGAGGAGGAAGAGAGAGGAGGAAGAGAGAGGAAGAAGAGAGAGGAAGAGGAGAGAGGAGGAAGAGAGAGGAGGAAGAGAGAGGAGGTAGAGAGAGGAGGAAGAGAGAGGAGGAAGAGAGAGGAGGAAGAGAGAGGAAGAGGAGAGAGGAGGAATAGAGAAGAGGAAGATAGAGGGAGAGAGGAGGAGAGAGGAGGAAGAGAGAGGACGAAGATAGAGGAGGTAGAGAGAGGAGGAAGAGAGAGGAGGAAGAGAGAGGGGGAAGAGAGAGGAAGAAGAGAGAGGAAGAAGAGAGAGGAAGATGAGGGAGGAGGATGAGAGAGGAGTAAGAGAGAGGAGGAAGAGAGAGGAGGAAGAGAGAGGAAGAAGAGAGAGGAAGAGTAGAGTGAAGGAAGAGAGAGGTGGAAGATTGAGGAGGAAGAGAGAGGAGGAAGCGAGAGGAGGAAGAGAGAGGAAGAGGAGAGAGGAAGAGGAGAGAGGAGGAGAGAGGAGGAAGAGAGAGGAGGAAGAGAGAGGAGGAAGAGAGAGGAGGAAGAGAGAGGAGGAAGAGAGAGGAAGAAGAGAGAGGAAGAGGAGAGAGGAGGAAGAGAGAGGAGGAAGAGAGAGGAAGAGCAGAGAGGAGGACAGAGGAGGAAGAGAGAGGAGGAAGAGAGAGGAGCTAGAGAGAGGAGCAAGAAAGAGGAGGAAGAGAGAGGAAGAGGAGAGAGGAGGAATAGAGAAGAGGAAGAGAGAGGGAGAGAGGAGGAGAGAGGAGGAAGAGAGAGGACGAAGAGAGAGGAGGTAGAGAGAGGAGGAAGAGAGAGGAGGAAGAGAGAGGGGGAAGAGAGAGGAAGAAGAGAGAGGAGGAAGAGAGAGGAAGAGGAGAGAGGAGGAAGAGAGAGGAGGAAGAGAGAGGAAGATGAGGGAGGAGGATGAGAGAAGAGGAAGAGAGAGGAGGAAGAGAGAGGAAGAAGAGAGAGGAAGAGGAGAGAGGAGGAAGAGAGAGGAGGAAGAGAGAGGAGGTAGAGAGAGGAAGAAGAGAGAGGAGGAAGAGAGAGGAAGAGGAGAGAGGAGGAGTGAGGAGGAAGAGAGAGGAGGAAGAGAGAGGAGGAAGAGAGAGGAGGAAGACAGAGGAAGAGGAGAGAGGAGGAAGGGAGAGGAGAAAGAGAGACGAGGAAGAGAGAGGACGAAGGGAGAGGAGGAAGAGAGAGGAAGAGGAGAGAGCAGGAAGAGAGAGGAGAAAGAGAGAGGAGGAAGAGAGCGGAGCAAGAAAGAGGAGGAAGAGAGAGCAGGAAGAGAGAGGAGAAAGAGAGAGGAAGAGGAGAGAGGAGGAGAGAGGAGGAAGAGAGAGGAGGAAGAGAGAGTAGGAAGAGAGAGGAGGAAGAGAGAGGAGGAAGAGAGAGGAAGAAGAGAGAGGAAGAGTAGAGTGAAGGAAGAGAGGTGGAAGATTGAGGAGGAAGAGAGAGGAGGAAGAGAGAGGAAGAAGAGAGAGGAAGAGGAGAGAGGAGGAAGAGAGAGGAGGAAGAGAGAGGAAGAGCAGAGAGGAGGAGGACAGAGGAGGAAGAGAGAGGAGGAAGAGAGAGTAGGAAGAGAGAGGAGGAAGAGAGAGGAAGATGAGAGATGAGGAAGAGAGAGGAGGAAGAGAGAGGAGGAAGAGAGAGGAAGATCAGAGAGGAGGAAGAGAGAGGAAGAGGAGAGAGGAGGAAGAGAGAGGAGGAAGAGAGAGGAGGAAGGGAGAGGAGGAAGAGAGAGCAGGAAGAGAGAGGAAGAGGAGAGAGGAGGAGAGAGGAGGAAGAGAGAGGAAGAAGAGAGAGGAGGAAGAGAGAGGAGGAAGAGAGAGGAGGAAGAGAGAGGAGGAAGAGAGATGAGGAAGAGAGAGGAGGAAGAGAGAGGAAGAAGAGAGAGGAAGAGTAGAGAGAAGGAAGAGAGAGGTGGAAGAGAGAGGAAGATCAGAGAGGAGGAGGACAGAGGAGGAAGAGAGAGGAGGAAGAGAGAGGAAGAGGAGAGAGGAGGAGTGACGAGGAAGAGAGAGGAGGAAGAGAGAGGAGGAAGAGAGATGAGGAAGAGAGAGGAGGAAGAGAGATGAGGAAGAGAGATGAGGGAGAGAGAGGAGGAAGAGAGAGGAGGAAGAGAGAGGAGGAAGAGAGAGGAAGAGGAGAGAGGAGGAAGAGAGAGGAAGAGGAGAGAGGAGGAAGAGAGAGGAGGAAAAGAGATGAGGAAGAGAGAGGTGGAAGAGAGAGGAAGAGGAGAGAGGAGGAAGAAAGAGGAGGAAGAGAGAGGAAGAGGAGAGAGGAGGAAGAGAGAGGAGGAAGAGAGAGGAGGTAGAGAGAGAAGGAAGAGAGAGGAGGAAGAGAGAGGAGGAAGAGAGAGGAAGAGGAGAGAGGAGGAATAGAGAAGAGGAAGAGAGAGGGAGAGAGGAGGAGAGAGGAGGAAGAGAGAGGACGAAGAGAGAGGAGGTAGAGAGAGGAGGAAGAGAGAGGAGGAAGAGAGAGGGGGAAGAGAGAGGAAGAAGAGAGAGGAAGAAGAGAGAGGAAGATGAGGGAGGAGGATGAGAGAGGAGTAAGAGAGAGGAGGAAGAGAGAGGAGGAAGAGAGAGGAAGAAGAGAGAGGAAGAGTAGAGTGAAGGAAGAGAGAGGTGGAAGATTGAGGAGGAAGAGAGAGGAGGAAGCGAGAGGAGGAAGAGAGAGGAAGAGGAGAGAGGAAGAGGAGAGAGGAGGAGAGAGGAGGAAGAGAGAGGAGGAAGAGAGAGGAGGAAGAGAGAGGAGGAAGAGAGAGGAGGAAGAGAGAGGAAGAAGAGAGAGGAAGAGGAGAGAGGAGGAAGAGAGAGGAGGAAGAGAGAGGAAGAGCAGAGAGGAGGAGGACAGAGGAGGAAGAGAGAGGAGGAAGAGAGAGGAGCTAGAGAGTGGAGCAAGAAAAAGGAGGAAGAGAGAGGAAGAGGAGAGAGGAGGAATAGAGAAGAGGAAGAGAGAGGGAGAGAGGAGGAGAGAGGAGGAAGAGAGAGGACGAAGAGAGAGGAGGTAGAGAGAGGAGGAAGAGAGAGGAGGAAGAGAGAGGGGGAAGAGAGAGGAAGAAGAGAGAGGAAGATGAGGGAGGAGGATGAGAGAGGAGTAAGAGAGAGGAGGAAGAGAGAGGAAGAAGAGAGAGGAAGAGTAGAGTGAAGGAAGAGAGAGGTGGAAGATTGAGGAGGAAGAGAGAGGAGGAAGCGAGAGGAGGAAGAGAGAGGAAGAGGAGAGAGGAAGAGGAGAGAGGAGGAGAGAGGAGGAAGAGAGAGGAGGAAGAGAGAGGACGAAGAGAGAGGAGGAAGAGAGAGGAGGAAGAGAGAGGAGGAAGAGAGAGGAAGAAGAGAGAGGAAGAGGAGAGAGGAGGAAGAGAGAGGAGGAAAAGAGAGGAAGAGGAGAGAGGAGGAGGACAGAGGAGGAAGAGAGAGGAGGAAGAGAGAGGAGCTAGAGAGAGGAAGAAGAGAGAGGAGAAAGAGAGAGGAAGAGGAGAGAGGAGGAGTGAGGAGGAAGAGAGAGGAGGAACAGTGAGGAGGAAGAGAGATGAGGAAGAGAGAGGAGGAAGAGAGATGAGGAAGAGAGATGAGGGAGAGAGAGGAGGAAGAGAGAGGAGGAAGAGAGAGGAGGAAGAGAGAGGAAGATCAGAGAGGAGGAAGAGAGAGGAAGAGGAGAGAGGGGGAAGAGAGAGGAGGAACAGAGAGGAGGAAGGGAGAGGAGGAAGAGAGATCAGGAAGAGAGAGGAAGAGGAGAGAGGAGGAGAGAGGAGGAAGAGAGAGGAAGAAGAGAGAGGAGGAAGAGAGAGGAGGAAGAGAGAGGAGGAAGAGAGAGGAGGAAGAGAGAGGAGGAAGAGAGAGGACGAAGAGAGAGGAAGAAGTGAGAGGAAGAGGAGAGAGGAGGAAGAGAGAGGAGGAAGAGAGAGGAGGAAGAGAGAGGAAGAGCAGAGAGGTGGAGGACAGAGGAGGAAGAGAGAGGAGGAAGAGAGAGGAAGAAGAGAGAGGAGGAAGAGAGAGGAAGAGGAGAGAGGAGGAGTGAGGAGGAAGAGAGAGGAGGAAGAGAGAGGAGGAAGAGAGAGGAGGAAGAGAGAGGAGGAAGAGAGAGGAAGAGGAGAGAGGAGGAGAGAGGAGGAAGAGAGAGGAAGAAGAGAGAGGAGAAAGAGAGAGGAGGAAGAGAGACGAGGAAGAGAGAGGAGGAAGAGTGAGGAGGAAGGGAGAGGACGAAGAGAGAGGAAGAAGTTGGAGGAAGAGGAGAGAGGAGGAATTCAGAGGAGGAAGAGAGAGGAAGAAGAGAGAGGAGGAAGAGAGAGGAGGAGGAGAGAGGAGGAAGAGAGAGGAGGAAGAGTGAGGAGGAAGAGAGAGGAGGAAGAGAGAGGAAGAAGAGAGAGCAGGAAGAGAGAGGAAGAGGAGAGAGGAGGAGAGAGGAGGAAGAGAGAGGAAGAAGAGAGAGGAGGAAGAGAGAGGAGGAAGAGAGAGGAGGAAGAGAGAGGAGGAAGAGAGAGAAAGAGCAGAGAGGAGGAGAGAGGAGAAAGAGAGACGAGGAAGAGAGAGGAGGAAGAGAGAGGAGGAAGAGAGAGGAGGAAGAGAGAGGAGGAAGGGAGAGGAGGAAGATAGAGCAGGAAGAGAGAGGAAGAGGAGAGAGGAGGAGAGAGGAGGAAGAGAGAGGAAGAAGAGAGAGGAGGAATTGAGAGGAGGAAGAGAGAGGAGGAAGAGAGAGGAGGAAGAGAGAGAAAGAGCAGAGAGGAGGAGAGAGGAGAAATAGAGACGAGGAAGAGAGAGGAGGAAGAGAGAGGAGGAAGAGAGAGGAGGAAGAGAGAGGAGGAAGAGAGAGGAGGAAGAGAGAGGACGAAGAGAGAGGAAGAAGTGAGAGGAAGAGGAGAGAGGAGGAAGAGAGAGGAGGAAGAGAGAGGAGGAAGAGAGAGGAAGAGCAGAGAGGTGGAAGAGAGAGGAAGAGGAGAGAGGAGGAGTGAGGAGGAAGAGAGAGGAGGAAGAGAGAGGAGGAAGAGAGAGGAGGAAGAGAGAGGAAGAGGAGAGAGGAGGAGAGAGGAGGAAGAGAGAGGAAGAAGAGAGAGGAGAAAGAGAGAGGAGGAAGAGAGACGAGGAAGAGAGAGGAGGAAGAGTGAGGAGGAAGGGAGAGGACGAAGAGAGAGGAAGAAGTGAGAGGAAGAGGAGAGAGGAGGAAGAGAGAGGAGGAAGAGAGAGGAGGAAGAGAGAGGAGGAAGAGAGAGGAGGAGGAGAGAGGAGGAAGAGAGAGGAGGAAGAGTGAGGAGGAAGAGAGAGGAGGAAGAGAGAGGAAGAGGAGAGAGGAGGAAGACAGAGCAGGAAAAGAGTGGAGGAAGAGAGAGGAGGAAGAGAGAGGAGGAAGAGAGAGGAGGAAGAGAGAGGAAGAGGAGAGAGGAGGAATAGAGATGAGGAAGAGAGAGGGAGAGAGGAGGAGAGAGGAGGAAGAGATAGGACGAAGAGAGAAGAGGAAGAGAGAGGAGGAAGAAAGAGGAGGAAGAGAGAGGAGGAAGAGAGATGAGGAAGAGAGAGGAGGAAGAGAGAGGAAGAAGAGAGAGGAAGAGTAGAGAGAAGGAAGAGAGTGGTGGAAGATTGAGGAGGAAGAGAGAGGAGGAAGCGAGAGGAGGAAGAGAGAGGAAGAGCAGAGAGGAGGAGGACAGAGGAGGAAGAGAGTGGAGGAAGAGAGAGGAGCTAGACAGAGGAAGAAGAGAGAGGAGAAAGAGAGAGGAAGAGGAGAGAGGAGGAGTGAGGAGGAAGAGAGAGGAGGAAGAGAGAGGAGGAAGAGAGAGGAGGAAGAGAGAGGAGGAAGAGAGAGGAAGAGGAGAGAGGAGGAGAGAGGAGGAAGAGAGAGGAAGAAGAAAGAGGAGAAAGAGAGAGGAGGAAGAGAGACGAGGAAGAGAGAGGAGAAAGAGTGAGGAGGAAGGGAGAGGACGAAGAGAGAGGAAGAAGTGAGAGGAAGAATAGAGAGGAGGAAGAGAGAGGAGGAAGAGAGAGGAGGAAGAGAGAGGAGGAAGAGAGAGGAAGAGGAGAGAGGAGGAATAGAGAAGAGGAAGAGAGAGGGAGAGAGGAGGAGAGAGGAGGAAGAGAGAGGACGAAGAGAGAGGAGGAAGAGAGAGGAGGAAAAGAGATGAGGAAGAGAGAGGTGGAAGAGAGAGGAAGAGGAGAGAGGAGGAAGAGAGAGGAGGAAGAGAGAGGAGGAAGAGAGAGGAAGAAGAGAGAGGAAGAGGAGAGAGGAGGAAGAGAGAGGAGGAAGCGAGAGGAGGTAGAGAGAGGAGGAAGAGAGAGGAGGAAGAGAGAGGAAGAGGAGAGAGGAGGAATAGAGAAGAGGAAGAGAGAGGGAGAGAGCAGGAGAGAGGAGGAAGAGAGAGGAGGAAGAGAGAGGGGGAAGAGAGAGGAAGAAGAGAGAGGAAGATGAGGGAGGAGGATGAGAGAGGAGTAAGAGAGGAGGAAGAGAGAGGAGGAAGGGAGAGGAAGAAGAGAGAGGAAGAGGAGAGAGGAGGAAGAGAGAGGAGGAAGAGAGAGGAGTTAGAGAGAGGAAGAAGAGAGAGGAGGAACAGAGAGGAAGAGGAGAGAGGAGGAGTGAGGAGGAAGAGAGAGGAGGAAGAGAGAGGAGGAAGAGAGAGGAGGAAGAGAGAGGAAGAGGAGAGAGGAGGAAGGGAGAGGAGAAAGAGAGACGAGGAAGAGAGAGGAGGAAGGGAGAGGAGGAAGAGAGTGGAAGAGGAGAGAGCAGGAAGAGAGAGGAGAAAGAGAGAGGAGGAAGAGAGCGGAGCAAGAAAGAGGAGGAAGAGAGAGCAGGAAGAGAGAGGAGAAAGAGAGAGGAAGAGGAGAGAGGAGGAGAGAGGAGGAAGAGAGAGGAGGAAGAGAGAGTAGGAGAGAGAGGAGGAAGAGAGAGGAGGAAGAGAGAGGAAGAAGAGAGAGGAAGAGTAGAGTGAAGGAAGAGAGGTGGAAGATTGAGGAGGAAGAGAGAGGAGGAAGAGAGAGGAAGAAGAGAGAGGAAGACGAGAGAGGAGGAAGAGAGAGGAGGAAGAGAGAGGAAGAGCAGAGAGGAGGAGGACAGAGGAGGAAGAGAGAGGAGGAAGAGAGAGTAGGAAGAGAAAGGAGGAAGAGAGAGGAAGAAGAGAGATGAGGAAGAGAGAGGAGGAAGAGAGAGGAGGAAGAGAGAGGAAGATCAGAGAGGAGGAAGAGAGAGGAAGAGGAGAGAGGAGGAAGAGAGAGGAGGAAGAGAGAGGAGGAAGGGAGAGGAAGAGGAGAGAGGAGGAGAGAGGAGGAAGAGAGAGGAAGAAGAGAGAGGAGGAAGAGAGAGGAGGAAGAGAGAGGAGGAAGAGAGAGGAGGAAGAGAGATGAGGAAGAGAGAGGAGGAAGAGAGAGGAAGAAGAGAGAGGAAGAGTAGAGAGAAGGAAGAGAGAGGTGGAAGAGAGAGGAAGAGCAGAGAGGAGGAGGACAGAGGAGGAAGAGACAGGAGGAAGAGAGAGGAAGAGGAGAGAGGAGGAGTGACGAGGAAGAGAGATGAGGAAGAGAGAGGAGGAAGAGAGATGAGGAAGAGAGAGGAGGAAGAGAGATGAGGAAGAGAGATGAGGGAGAGAGAGGAGGAAGAGAGAGGAGGAAGAGAGAGGAGGAAGAGAGAGGAAGATCAGAGAGGAGGAAGAGAGAGGAAGAGGAGAGAGGAGGAAGAGAGAGGAGGAAAAGAGATGAGGAAGAGAGAGGTGGAAGAGAGAGGAAGAGGAGAGAGGAGGAAGAGAGAGGAGGAAGAGAGAGGAGGAAGAGAGAGGAGGAAGAGAGAGGAAGAAGAGAGAGGAAGAGGAGAGAGGAGGAAGAGAGAGGAGGAAGAGAGAGGAGGTAGAGAGAGGAGGAAGAGAGAGGAGGAAGAGAGAGGAGGAAGAGAGAGGAAGAGGAGAGAGGAGGAATAGAGAAGAGGAAGAGAGAGGGAGAGAGGAGGAGAGAGGAGGAAGAGAGAGGACGAAGATAGAGGAGGTAGAGAGAGGAGGACGAGAGAGGAGGAAGAGAGAGGGGGAAGAGAGAGGAAGAAGAGAGAGGAAGAAGAGAGAGGAAGATGAGGGAGGAGGATGAGAGAGGAGTAAGAGAGAGGAGGAAGAGAGAGGAGGAAGAGAGAGGAAGAAGAGAGAGGAACAGTAGAGTGAAGGAAGAGAGAGGTGGAAGATTGAGGAGGAAGAGAGAGGAGGAAGCGAGAGGAGGAAGAGAGAGGAAGAGGAGAGAGGAAGAGGAGAGAGGAGGAGAGAGGAGGAAGAGAGAGGAGGAAGAGAGAGGAGGAAGAGAGAGGAGGAAGAGAGAGGAGGAAGAGAGAGGAAGAAGAGAGAGGAAGAGGAGAGAGGAGGAAGAGAGAGGGGGAAGAGAGAGGAAGAGCAGAGAGGAGGAGGACAGAGGAGGAAGAGAGAGGAGGAAGAGAGAGGAGCTAGAGAGAGGAGCAAGAAAGAGGAGGAAGAGAGAGGAAGAGGAGAGAGGAGGAATAGAGAAGAGGAAGAGAGAGGGAGAGAGGAGGAGAGAGGAGGAAGAGAGAGGACGAAGAGAGAGGAGGTAGAGAGAGGAGGAAGAGAGAGGGGGAAGAGAGAGGAAGAAGAGAGAGGAAGATGAGGGAGGAGGATGAGAGAGGAGTAAGAGAGAGGAGGAAGAGAGAGGAAGAAGAGAGAGGAAGAGTAGAGTGAAGGAAGAGAGAGGTGGAAGATTGAGGAGGAAGAGAGAGGAGGAAGCGAGAGGAGGAAGAGAGAGGAAGAGGAGAGAGGAAGAGGAGAGAGGAGGAGAGAGGAGGAAGAGAGAGGAGGAAGAGAGAGGAGGAAGAGAGAGGAGGAAGAGAGAGGAGGAAGAGAGAGGAGGAAGAGAGAGGAAGAAGAGAGAGGAAGAGGAGAGAGGAGGAAGAGAGAGGAGGAAAAGAGAGGAAGAGCAGAGAGGAGGAGGACAGAGGAGGAAGAGAGAGGAGGAAGAGAGAGGAGCTAGAGAGAGGAAGAAGAGAGAGGAGAAAGAGAGAGGAAGAGGAGAGAGGAGGAGTGAGGAGGAAGAGAGAGGAGGAAGAGAGAGGAGGAAGAGAGATGAGGAAGAGAGAGGAGGAAGAGAGATGAGGAAGAGAGATGAGGGAGAGAGAGGAGGAAGAGAGAGGAGGAAGAGAGAGGAGGAAGAGAGAGGAAGATCAGAGAGGAGGAAGAGAAAGGAAGATGAAAGAGGAGGAAGAGAGAGGAGGAAGAGAGAGGAGGAAGGGAGAGGAGGAAGAGAGAGCAGGAAGAGAGAGGAAGAGGAGAGAGGAGGAGAGAGGAGGAAGAGAGAGGAAGAAGAGAGAGGAGGAAGAGAGAGGAGGAAGAGAGAGGAGGAAGAGAGAGGAGGAAGAGAGATGAGGAAGAGAGAGAAAGAGCAGAGAGGAGGAGAGAGGAGAAAGAGAGACGAGGAAGAGAGAGGAGGAAGAGAGAGGAGGAAGAGAGAGGAGGAAGAGAGAGGAGGAAGAGAGAGGAGGAAGAGAGAGGACGAAGAGAGAGGAAGAAGTGAGAGGAAGAGGAGAGAGGAGGAAGAGAGAGGAGGAAGAGAGAGGAGGAAGAGAGAGGAAGAGCAGAGAGGTGGAGGACAGAGGAGGAAGAGGGAGGAGGAAGAGAGAGGAAGAAGAGAGAGGAGGAAGAGAGAGGAAGAGGAGAGAGGAGGAGTGAGGAGGAAGAGAGAGGAGGAAGAGAGAGGAGGAAGAGAGAGGAGGAAGAGAGAGGAGGAAGAGAGAGGAAGAGGAGAGAGGAGGAGAGAGGAGGAAGAGAGAGGAAGAAGAAAGAGGAGAAAGAGAGAGGAGGAAGAGAGACGAGGAAGAGAGAGGAGGAAGAGTGAGGAGGAAGGGAGAGGACGAAGAGAGAGGAAGAAGTGAGAGGAAGAGGAGAGAGGAGGAAAAGAGAGGAGGAAGAGAGAGGAGGAAGAGAGAGGAGGAAGAGAGAGGAGGAGGAGAGAGGAGGAAGAGAGAGGAGGAAGAGTGAGGAGGAAGAGAGAGGAGGAAGAGAGAGGAAGAGGAGAGAGGAGGAAGAGAGAGCAGGAAAAGAGTGGAGGAAGAGAGAGGAGGAAGAGAGAGGAGGAAGAGAGAGGAGGAAGAGAGAGGAAGAGGAGAGAGGAGGAATAGAGAAGAGGAAGAGAGAGGGAGAGAGGAGGAGAGAGGAGGGAGAGGACGAAGAGAGAGGAGGAAGAGAGAGGAGGAAGAGAGAGGAGGAAGAGAGAGGAGGAAGAGAGATGAGGAAGAGAGAGGAGGAAGAGAGAGGAAGAAGAGAGAGGAAGAGTAGAGAGAAGGAAGAGAGTGGTGGAAGATTGAGGAGGAAGAGAGAGGAGGAAGCGAGAGGAGGAAGAGAGAGGAAGAGGAGAGAGTAAGAGGAGAGAGGAGGAGAGAGGAGGAAGAGAGAGGAGGAAGAGAGAGGAGGAAGAGAGAGGAGGAAGAGAGAGGAGGAAGAGAGAGGAAGAAGAGAGAGGAAGAGGAGAGAGGAGGAAGAGAGAGGAGGAAGAGAGAGGAAGAGCAGAGAGGAGGAGGACAGAGGAGGAAGACAGAGGAGGAAGAGAGAGGAGCTAGAGAGAGGAAGAAGAGAGAGGAGAAAGAGAGAGGAAGAGGAGAGAGGAGGAGTGACGAGGAAGAGAGAGGAGGAAGAGAGAGGAGGAAGAGAGATGAGGAAGAGAGAGGAGGAAGAGAGATGAGGAAGAGAGATGAGGGAGAGAGAGGAGGAAGAGAGAGGAGGAAGAGAGAGGAGGAAGAGAGAGGAAGATCAGAGAGGAGGAAGAGAGAGGAAGAGGAGAGAGGAGGAAGAGAGAGGAGGAAGAGAGAGGAGGAAGGGAGAGGAGGAAGAGAGAGCAGGAAGAGAGAGGAAGAGGAGAGAGGAGGAGAGAGGAGGAAGAGAGAGGAAGGAGAGGAGGAAGTGAGAGGAGGAAGAGAGAGGAGGAAGAGAGAGGAGGAAGAGAGAGAAAGAGCAGAGAGGAGGAGAGAGGAGAAAGAGAGACGAGGAAGAGAGAGGAGGAAGAGAGAGGAGGAAGAGAGAGGAGGAAGAGAGAGGAGGAAGAGAGAGGAGGAAGAGAGAGGAGGAAGGGTGAGGAGGAAGAGAGAGGACGAAGAGAGAGGAAGAAGTCAGAGGAAGAGGAGAGAGGAGGAAGAGAGAGGAGGAAGAGAGAGGAGGAAGAGAGCGGAAGAGCAGAGAGGTGGTGGACAGAGGAGGAAGAGAGAGGAGGAAGAGAGAGGAGGTAGAGAGAGGAAGAAGAGAGAGGAGGAAGAGAGAGGAAGAGGAGAGAGGAGGAGTGAGGAGGAAGAGAGAGGAGGAAGAGAGAGGAGGAAGAGAGAGGAGGAAGAGAGAGGAGGAAGAGAGAGGAAGAGGAGAGAGGAGGAGAGAGGAGGAAGAGAGAGGAAGAAGAGAGAGGAGGAAGAGAGAGGAGGAAGAGAGAGGAGGAAGAGTGAGGAGGAAGGGAGAGGAGGAAGAGAGAGGAAGATCAGAGAGGAGGAAGAGAGAGGAGAAAGAGAGACAAAGAAGAGAGAGAAGGAAGAGAGAGGACGAAGAGAGAGGAAGAAGTGAGAGGAAGAGGAGAGAGGAGGAAGAGAGAGGAAGAGGAGAGAGTAGGAAGTAGAGAAGAGGAAGAGAGAGGAGGAAGAGGGAGGAGGAAGAGAGAGGAGGAAGAGAGAGGAAGAGGAGAGAGGAAAAAGAGAGAGGAGAAAGAGAGAGGAGGAAGAGAGATGAGGAAGAGAGAGGTGGAAGACTGAGGAGGAAGAGAGAGGAGGAAGAGAGAGGAAGAGGAGAGAGGAGGAAGAGAGAGGAGGAAGAGAGAGGAGGAAGAGAGAGGAGGAAGAGAGAGGAGGAGGAGAGAGGAGGAAGAGAGAGGAGGAAGAGTGAGGAGGAAGAGAGAGGAGGAAGAGAGAGGAAGAGGAGAGAGGAGGAAGAGAGAGGAGGAAAAGAGTGGAGGAAGAGAGAGGAGGAAGAGAGAGGAGGAAGAGAGAGGAGGAAGAGAGAGGAAGAGGAGAGAGGAGGAATAGAGAAGAGGAAGAGAGAGGGAGAGAGGAGGAGAGAGTAGGAAGAGAGAGGACGAAGAGAGAGGAGGAAGAGAGAGGAGGAAAGGAGATGAGGAAGAGAGAGGTGGAAGAGAGAGGAAGAGGAGAGAGGAGGAAGAGAGAGGAGGAAGAGAGAGGAGGAAGAGAGAGGAAGAAGAGAGAGGAAGAGGAGAGAGGAGGAAGAGAGCGGAGGAAGAGAGAGGAGGTAGAGAGAGGAGGAAGAGAGAGGAGGAAGAGAGAGGAAGAGGAGAGAGGAGGAATAGAGAAGAGGAAGAGAGAGGGAGAGAGGAGGAGAGAGGAGGAAGAGAGAGGACGAAGAGAGAGGAGGTAGAGAGAGGAGGAAGAGAGAGGAGGAAGAGAGAGAGGGAAGAGAGAGAAAGAAGAGAGAGGAAGATGAGGGAGGAGGATGAGAGAGGAGTAAGAGAGAGGAGGAAGAGAGAGGAAGAAGAGAGAGGAAGAGGAGAGAGGAGGAAGAGAGAGGAGGAAGAGAGAGGAGGTAGAGAGAGGAAGAAGAGAGAGGAGGAAGAGAGAGGAAGAGGAGAGAGGAGGAGTGAGGAGGAAGAGAGAGGAGGAAGAGAGAAGAGGAAGAGAGAGGAGGAAGAGAGAGGAAAAGGAGAGAGGAGGAAGGGAGAGGAGGAAAAGAGAGGAGGAAGAGAGAGGAGCTAGAGAGAGGAGCAAGAAAGAGGAGGAAGAGAGAGGAAGAGGAGAGAGGAGGAATAGAGAAGAGGAAGAGAGAGGGAGAGAGGAGGAGAGAGGAGGAAGAGAGAGGAGGAAGAGAGAGGAGGTAGAGAGAGGAGGAAGAGAGAGGAGGAAGAGAGAGGGTGAAGAGAGAGGAAGAAGAGAGAGGAAGATGAGGGAGGAGGATGAGAGAGGAGTAAGAGAGAGGAGGAAGAGAGAGGAAGAAGAGAGAGGAAGAGTAGAGTGAAGGAAGAGAGAGGTGGAAGATTGAGGAGGAAGAGAGAGGAGGAAGCGAGAGGAGGAAGAGAGAGGAAGAGGAGAGAGGAAGAGGAGAGAGGAGGAGAGAGGAGGAAGAGAGAGGAGGAAGAGAGAGGAGGAAGAGAGAGGAGGAAGAGAGAGGAGGAAGAGAGAGGAGGAAGAGAGAGGAGGAAGAGAGAGGAAGAAGAGAGAGGAAGAGGAGAGAGGAGGAAGAGAGAGGAGGAAAAGAGAGGAAGAGCAGAGAGGAGGAGGACAGAGGAGGAAGAGAGAGGAGGAAGAGAGAGGAGCTAGAGAGAGGAAGAAGAGAGAGGAGAAAGAGAGAGGAAGAGGAGAGAGGAGGAGTGAGGAGGAAGAGAGAGGAGGAAGAGAGAGGAGGAAGAGAGATGAGGAAGAGAGAGGAGGAAGAGAGATGAGGAAGAGAGATGAGGGAGAGAGAGGAGGAAGAGAGAGGAGGAAGAGAGAGGAGGAAGAGAGAGGAAGATCAGAGAGGAGGAAGAGAGAGGAAGATGAGAGAGGAGGAAGAGAGAGGAGGAAGAGAGAGGAGGAAGGGAGAGGAGGAAGAGAGAGCAGGAAGAGAGAGGAAGAGGAGAGAGGAGGAGAGAGGAGGAAGAGAGAGGAAGAAGAGAGAGGAGGAAGAGAGAGGAGGAAGAGAGAGGAGGAAGAGAGAGGAGGAAGAGAGAGAAAGAGCAGAGAGGAGGAGAGAGGAGAAAGAGAGACGAGGAAGAGAGAGGAGGAAGAGAGAGGAGGAAGAGAGAGGAGGAAGAGAGAGGAGGAAGAGAGAGGAGGAAGAGAGAGGACGAAGAGAGAGGAAGAAGTGAGAGGAAGAGGAGAGAGGAGGAAGAGAGAGGAGGAAGCCAGAGGAGGAAGAGAGAGGAAGAGCAGAGAGGTGGAGGACAGAGGAGGAAGAGGGAGGAGGAAGAGAGAGGAAGAAGAGAGAGGAGGAAGAGAGAGGAAGAGGAGAGAGGAGGAGTGAGGAGGAAGAGAGAGGAGGAAGAGAGAGGAGGAAGAGAGAGGAGGAAGAGAGAGGAGGAAGAGAGAGGAAGAGGAGAGAGGAGGAGAGAGGAGGAAGAGAGAGGAAGAAGAAAGAGGAGAAAGAGAGAGGAGTAAGAGAGACGAGGAAGAGAGAGGAGGAAGAGTGAGGAGGAAGGGAGAGGACGAAGAGAGAGGAAGAAGTGAGAGGAAGAGGAGAGAGGAGGAAGAGAGAGGAGGAAGAGAGAGGAGGAAGAGAGAGGAGGAAGAGAGAGGAGGAGGAGAGAGGAGGAAGAGAGAGGAGGAAGAGTGAGGAGGAAGAGAGAGGAGGAAGAGAGAGGAAGAGGAGAGAGGAGGAAGAGAGAGCAGGAAAAGAGTGGAGGAAGAGAGAGGAGGAAGAGAGAGGAGGAAGAGAGAGGAGGAAGAGAGAGGAAGAGGAGAGAGGAGGAAGAGAGAGGAAGAAGAGAGAGGAAGAGTAGAGAGAAGGAAGAGAGTGGTGGAAGATTGAGGAGGAAGAGAGAGGAGGAAGCGAGAGGAGGAAGAGAGGAAGAGGAGAGAGTAAGAGGAGAGAGGAGGAGAGAGGAGGAAGAGAGAGGAGGAAGAGAGAGGAGGAAGAGAGAGGAGGAAGAGAGAGGACGAAGAGAGAGGAAGAAGAGTGAGGAAGAGGAGAGAGGAGGAAGAGAGAGGAGGAAGAGATAGGAAGAGCAGAGAGGAGGAGGACAGAGGAGGAAGACAGAGGAGGAAGAGAGAGGAGCTAGAGAGAGGAAGAAGAGAGAGGAGAAAGAGAGAGGAAGAGGAGAGAGGAGGAGTGACGAGGAGAGAGAGGAGGAAGAGAGAGAGGAGGAAGAGAGATGAGGAAGAGAGAGGAGGAAGAGAGATGAGGAAGAGAGAGGAGGAAGAGAGAGGAAGAAGAGAGAGGAAGAGTAGAGAGAAGGAAGAGAGTGGTGGAAGATTGAGGAGGAAGAGAGAGGAGGAAGCGAGAGGAGGAAGAGAGGAGAGGAGAGAGTAAGAGGAGAGAGGAGGAAGAGAGAGGAGGAAGAGAGAGGAGGAGGAGAGAGGAGGAAGAGAGAGGAGGAAGAGAGAGGAAGAAGAGAGAGGAAGAGGAGAGAGGAGGAAGAGAGAGGAGGAAGAGAGAGGAAGAGCAGAGAGGAGGAGGACAGAGGAGGAAGACAGAGGAGGAAGAGAGAGGAGCTAGAGAGAGGAAGAAGAGAGAGGAGAAAGAGAGAGGAAGAGGAGAGAGGAGGAGTGACGAGGAAGAGAGAGGAGGAAGAGAGAGGAGGAAGAGAGATGAGGAAGAGAGAGGAGGAAGAGAGATGAGGAAGAGAGATGAGGGAGAGAGAGGAGGAAGAGAGAGGAGGTAGAGAGAGGAAGAAGAGAGAGGAGGAAGAGAGAGGAAGAGGAGAGAGGAGGAGTGAGGAGGAAGAGAGAGGAGGAAGAGAGAGGAGGAAGAGAGAGGAGGAAGAGAGAGGAGGAAGAGAGAGGAAGAGGAGAGAGGAGGAGAGAGGAGGAAGAGAGAGGAAGAAGAGAGAGGAGGAAGAGAGAGGAGGAAGAGAGAGGAGGAAGAGTGAGGAGGAAGGGAGAGGAGGAAGAGAGAGGAAGAGCAGAGAGGAGGAAGAGAGAGGAGAAAGAGAGACAAAGAAGAGAGAGAAGGAAGAGAGAGGACGAGGAGAGAGGAAGAAGTGAGAGGAAGAGGAGAGAGGAGGAAGAGAGAGGAAGAGGAGAGAGTAGGAAGTAGAGAAGAGGAAGAGAGAGGAGGAAGAGGGAGGAGGAAGAGAGAGGAGGAAGAGAGAGGAAGAGGAGAGAGGAAAAAGGGAGAGGAGAAAGAGAGAGGAGAAAGAGAGATGAGGAAGAGAGAGGAGGAAGACTGAGGAGGAAGAGAGAGGAGGAAGAGAGAGAAGAGGAGAGAGGAGGAAGAGAGAGGAGGAAGAGAGAGGAGGAAGAGAGAGGAGGAAGAGAGAGGAGGAGGAGAGAGGAGGAAGAGAGAGGAGGAAGAGTGAGGAGGAAGAGAGAGGAGGAAGAGAGAGGAAGAGGAGAGAGGAGGAAGAGAGAGGAGGAAAAGAGTGGAGGAAGAGAGAGGAGGAAGAGAGAGGAGAGAAGAGAGGAGGAAGAGAGAGGAAGAGGAGAGAGGAGGAATAGAGAAGAGGAAGAGAGAGGGAGAGAGGAGGAGAGAGGAGGAAGAGAGAGGACGAAGAGAGAGGAGGAAGAGAGAGGAGGAAAAGAGATGAGGAAGAGAGAGGTGGAAGAGAGAGGAAGAGGAGAGAGGAGGAAGAGAGAGGAGGAAGAGAGAGGAGGAAGAGAGAGGAAGAAGAGAGAGGAAGAGGAGAGAGGAGGAAGAGAGAGGAGAAAGAGAGAGGAGGAAGAGAGAGGAGCAAGAAAGAGGAGGAAGAGAGAGGAAGAGATAGGAGAAAGAGAGAGGAAGAGGAGAGAGGAGGAGAGAGGAGGAAGAGAGAGGAGGAAGAGAGAGTGGGAAGACAGAGGAGGAGAGAGAGGAGGAAGAGAGAGGAAGAAGAGAGAGGAAGAGTAGAGTGAAGGAAGAGAGGTGGAAGATTGAGGAGGAAGAGAGAGGAGGAAGCGAGAGGAGGAAGAGAGAGGAAGAGGAGAGAGGAAGAGGAGAGAGGAGGAGAGAGGAGGAAGAGAGAGGAGGAAGAGAGAGGAGGAAGAGAGAGGAGGAAGAGAGAGGAAGAAGAGAGAGGAAGAGGAGAGAGGATGAAGAGAGAGGAAGAAGAGAGAGGAAGAGCAGAGAGGAGGAGGACAGAGGAGGAAGAGAGAGGAGGAAGAGAGAGTAGGAAGAGAGAGGAGGAAGAGAGAGGAGGAAGAGAGATGAGGAAGAGAGAGGAGGAAGAGAGAGGAGGAAGAGAGAGGAAGATCAGAGAGGAGAAGAGAGAGGAGAGAGAGAGAGGAGAAGAGAGAGGAGGAAGAGAGAGGAGGAAGGGAGAGGAGGAAGAGAGAGCAGGAAGAGAGAGGAAGAGGAGAGAGGAGGAGAGAGGAGGAAGAGAGAGGAAGAAGAGAGAGGAGGAAGAGAGAGGACGAAGAGAGAGGAGGAAGAGAGGTGAGGAAGAGAGAGAAAGAGCAGAGAGGAGGAGAGAGCAGAAAGAGAGACGAGGAAGAGAGAGGAGGAAGAGAGAGGAGGAAGAGAGAGGAGGAAGAGAGAGGAGGAAGAGAGAGGAGGAAGAGAGAGGAGGAAGGGTGAGGAGGAAGAGAGAGGAGGAAGAGAGAGGAGAAAGAGAGACGAGGAAGAGAGAGGACGAAGAGAGAGGAAGAAGTGAGAGGAAGAGGAGAGAGGAAGAGAGAGAGAGGAGGAAGAGAGAGGAGGAAGAGAGAGGAAGAGCAGAGAGGTGGGGGAGAGAGGAGGAAGAGAGAGGAGGAAGAGAGAGGAAGAGGAGAGAGGAGGAGTGAGGAGGAAGAGAGAGGAGGAAGAGAGAGGAGGAAGAGAGAGGAGGAAGAGAGAGGAGGAAGAGAGAGGAAGAGGAGAGAGGAGGAGAGAGGAGGAAGAGAGAGGAAGAAGAGAGAGGAGGAAGAGTGAGGAGGAAGAGAGAGGAGGAAGAGTGAGGAGGAAGGGAGAGGAGGAAGAGAGAGGAAGAGCAGAGAGGAGGAAGAGAGAGGAGAAAGAGAGACAAAGAAGAGAGAGAAGGAAGAGAGAGGAGGAAGAGAGAGGAGGAAGAGTGAGGAGGAAGGGAGAGGACGAAGAGAGAGGAAGAAGTGAGAGGAAGAGGAGAGAGGAGGAAGAGAGAGGAGGAAGACAGAGGAAGAGCAGAGAGGAGGAGGACAGAGGAGGAAGAGACGAGGAGGAAGAGAGAGGAGCTAGAGAGAGGAAGAAGAGAGAGGAGAAAGAGAGAGGAAGAGGAGAGAGGAGGAGTGAGGAGGAAGAGAGAGGAGGAAGAGAGAGGAGGAAGAGAGATGAGGAAGAGAGAGGAGGAAGAGAGATGAGGAAGAGAGATGAGGGAGAGAGAGGAGGAAGAGAGAGGAGGAAGAGAGAGGAGGAAGAGAGAGGAAGATCAGAGAGGAGGAGGACAGAGGAGGAAGACAGAGGAGGAAGAGAGAGGAGCTAGAGAGAGGAAGAAGAGAGAGGAGAAAGAGAGAGGAAGAGGAGAGAGGAGGAGTGACGAGGAAGAGAGAGGAGGAAGAGAGAGGAGGAAGAGAGATGAGGAAGAGAGAGGAGGAAGAGAGATGAGGAAGAGAGATGAGGGAGAGAGAGGAGGAAGAGAGAGGAGGTAGAGAGAGGAAGAAGAGAGAGGAGGAAGAGAGAGGAAGAGGAGAGAGGAGGAGTGAGGAGGAAGAGAGAGGAGGAAGAGAGAGGAGGAAGAGAGAGGAGGAAGAGAGAGGAGGAAGAGAGAGGAAGAGGAGAGAGGAGGAGAGAGGAGGAAGAGAGAGGAAGAAGAGAGAGGAGGAAGAGAGAGGAGGAAGAGAGAGGAGGAAGAGTGAGGAGGAAGGGAGAGGAGGAAGAGAGAGGAAGAGCAGAGAGGAGGAAGAGAGAGGAGAAAGAGAGACAAAGAAGAGAGAGAAGGAAGAGAGAGGACGAGGAGAGAGGAAGAAGTGAGAGGAAGAGGAGAGAGGAGGAAGAGAGAGGAAGAGGAGAGAGTAGGAAGTAGAGAAGAGGAAGAGAGAGGAGGAAGAGGGAGGAGGAAGAGAGAGGAGGAAGAGAGAGGAAGAGGAGAGAGGAAAAAGGGAGAGGAGAAAGAGAGAGGAGAAAGAGAGATGAGGAAGAGAGAGGAGGAAGACTGAGGAGGAAGAGAGAGGAGGAAGAGAGAGGAAGAGGAGAGAGGAGGAAGAGAGAGGAGGAAGAGAGAGGAGGAAGAGAGAGGAGGAAGAGAGAGGAGGAGGAGAGAGGAGGAAGAGAGAGGAGGAAGAGTGAGGAGGAAGAGAGAGGAGGAAGAGAGAGGAAGAGGAGAGAGGAGGAAGAGAGAGGAGGAAAAGAGTGGAGGAAGAGAGAGGAGGAAGAGAGAGGAGGAAGAGAGAGGAGGAAGAGAGAGGAAGAGGAGAGAGGAGGAATAGAGAAGAGGAAGAGAGAGGGAGAGAGGAGGAGAGAGGAGGAAGAGAGAGGACGAAGAGAGAGGAGGAAGAGAGAGGAGGAAAAGAGATGAGGAAGAGAGAGGTGGAAGAGAGAGGAAGAGGAGAGAGGAGGAAGAGAGAGGAGGAAGAGAGAGGAGGAAGAGAGAGGAAGAAGAGAGAGGAAGAGGAGAGAGGAGGAAGAGAGAGGAGAAAGAGAGAGGAGGAAGAGAGAGGAGCAAGAAAGAGGAGGAAGAGAGAGCAGGAAGAGATAGGAGAAAGAGAGAGGAAGAGGAGAGAGGAGGAGAGAGGAGGAAGAGAGAGGAGGAAGAGAGAGTGGGAAGACAGAGGAGGAAGAGAGAGGAGGAAGAGAGAGGAAGAAGAGAGAGGAAGAGTAGAGTGAAGGAAGAGAGGTGGAAGATTGAGGAGGAAGAGAGAGGAGGAAGCGAGAGGAGGAAGAGAGAGGAAGAGGAGAGAGGAAGAGGAGAGAGGAGGAGAGAGGAGGAAGAGAGAGGAGGAAGAGAGAGGAGGAAGAGAGAGGAGGAAGAGAGAGGAAGAAGAGAGAGGAAGAGGAGAGAGGATGAAGAGAGAGGAAGAAGAGAGAGGAAGAGCAGAGAGGAGGAGGACAGAGGAGGAAGAGAGAGGAGGAAGAGAGAGTAGGAAGAGAGAGGAGGAAGAGAGAGGAGGAAGAGAGATGAGGAAGAGAGAGGAGGAAGAGAGAGGAGGAAGAGAGAGGAAGATCAGAGAGGAGGAAGAGAGAGGAAGAGGAGAGAGGAGGAAGAGAGAGGAGGAAGAGAGAGGAGGAAGGGAGAGGAGGAAGAGAGAGCAGGAAGAGAGAGGAAGAGGAGAGAGGAGGAGAGAGGAGGAAGAGAGAGGAAGAAGAGAGAGGAGGAAGAGAGAGGACGAAGAGAGAGGAGGAAGAGAGGTGAGGAAGAGAGAGAAAGAGCAGAGAGGAGGAGAGAGCAGAAAGAGAGACGAGGAAGAGAGAGGAGGAAGAGAGAGGAGGAAGAGAGAGGAGGAAGAGAGAGGAGGAAGAGAGAGGAGGAAGAGAGAGGAGGAAGGGTGAGGAGGAAGAGAGAGGAGGAAGAGAGAGGAGAAAGAGAGACGAGGAAGAGAGAGGACGAAGAGAGAGGAAGAAGTGAGAGGAAGAGGAGAGAGGAAGAAGAGAGAGGAGGAAGAGAGAGGAGGAAGAGAGAGGAAGAGCAGAGAGGTGGGGGAGAGAGGAGGAAGAGAGAGGAGGAAGAGAGAGGAAGAGGAGAGAGGAGGAGTGAGGAGGAAGAGAGAGGAGGAAGAGAGAGGAGGAAGAGAGAGGAGGAAGAGAGAGGAGGAAGAGAGAGGAAGAGGAGAGAGGAGGAGAGAGGAGGAAGAGAGAGGAAGAAGAGAGAGGAGGAAGAGTGAGGAGGAAGAGAGAGGAGGAAGAGTGAGGAGGAAGGGAGAGGAGGAAGAGAGAGGAAGAGCAGAGAGGAGGAAGAGAGAGGAGAAAGAGAGACAAAGAAGAGAGAGAAGGAAGAGAGAGGAGGAAGAAAGAGGAGGAAGAGTGAGGAGGAAGGGAGAGGACGAAGAGAGAGGAAGAAGTGAGAGGAAGAGGAGAGAGGAGGAAGAGAGAGGAGGAAGACAGAGGAAGAGCAGAGAGGAGGAGGACAGAGGAGGAAGAGAGAGGAGGAAGAGAGAGGAGCTAGAGAGAGGAAGAAGAGAGAGGAGAAAGAGAGAGGAAGAGGAGAGAGGAGGAGTGAGGAGGAAGAGAGAGGAGGAAGAGAGAGGAGGAAGAGAGATGAGGAAGAGAGAGGAGGAAGAGAGATGAGGAAGAGAGATGAGGGAGAGAGAGGAGGAAGAGAGAGGAGGAAGAGAGAGGAGGAAGAGAGAGGAAGATCAGAGAGGAGGAAGAGAGAGGAAGAGGAGAGAGGAGGAAGAGAGAGGAGGAAGAGAGAGGAGGAAGGGAGAGGAGGAAGAGAGAGCAGGAAGAGAGAGGAAGATGAGAGAGGAGGAGAGAGGAGGAAGAGAGAGAAAGAAGAGAGAGGAGAAGAGAGAGGAGGAAGAGAGAGGAGGAAGAGAGAGGAGGAAGAGAGAGAAACAGCAGAGAGGAGGAGAGAAGAGAAAGAGAGACGAGGAAGAGAGAGGAGGAAGAGAGAGGAAGAGGAGAGAGGAGGAGTGAGGAGGAAGAGAGAGGAGGAAGAGAGAGGAGGAAGAGAGAGGAGGAAGAGAGAGGAGGAAGAGAGAGGAAGAGGAGAGAGGAGGAGAGAGGAGGAAGAGAGAGGAAGAAGAGAGAGGAGGAAGAGAGAGGAGGAAGAGAGAGGAGGAAGAGTGAGGAGGAAGGGAGAGGAGGAAGAGAGAGGAAGAGCAGAGAGGAGGAAGAGAGAGGAGAAAGAGAGACAAAGAAGAGAGAGAAGGAAGAGAGAGGACGAGGAGAGAGGAAGAAGTGAGAGGAAGAGGAGAGAGGAGGAAGAGAGAGGAAGAGGAGAGAGTAGGAAGTAGAGAAGAGGAAGAAGAGAGGAGGAAGAGGGAGGAGGAAGAGAGAGGAGGAAGGGAGAGGAAGAGGAGAGAGGAAAAAGGGAGAGGAGAAAGAGAGAGGAGGAAGAGAGATGAGGAAGAGAGAGGAGGAAGACTGAGGAGGAAGAGAGAGGAGGAAGAGAGAGGAAGAGGAGAGAGGAGGAAGAGAGAGGAGGAAGAGAGAGGAGGAAGAGAGAGGAGGAAGAGAGAGGAGGAGGAGAGAGGAGGAAGAGAGAGGAGGAAGAGTGAGGAGGAAGAGAGAGGAGGAAGAGAGAGGAAGAGGAGAGAGGAGGAAGAGAGAGGAGGAAAAGAGTGGAGGAAGAGAGAGGAGGAAGAGAGAGGAGGAAGAGAGAGGAGGAAGAGAGAGGAAGAGGAGAGAGGAGGAATAGAGAAGAGGAAGAGAGAGGGAGAGAGGAGGAGAGAGGAGGAAGAGAGAGGACGAAGAGAGAGGAGGAAGAGAGAGGAGGAAAAGAGATGAGGAAGAGAGAGGTGGAAGAGAGAGGAAGAGGAGAGAGGAGGAAGAGAGAGGAGGAAGAGAGAGGAGGAAGAGAGAGGAGGTAGAGAGAGGAGGAAGAGAGAGGAGGAAGAGAGAGGAAGAGGAGAGAGGAGGAATAGAGAGAGGAGGAGAGAGGGAGAGAGGAGAGAGAGGAGGAAGAGAGAGGACGAAGAGAGAGGAGGTAGAGAGAGGAGGAAGAGAGAGGAGGAAGAGAGAGAGGGAAGAGAGAGAAAGAAGAGAGAGGAAGATGAGGGAGGAGGATGAGAGAGGAGGAAGAGAGAGGAGGAAGAGAGAGGAAGAAGAGAGAGGAAGAGGAGAGAGGAGGAAGAGAGAGGAGGAAGAGAGAGGAGGTAGAGAGAGGAAGAAGAGAGAGGAGGAAGAGAGAGGAAGAGGAGAGAGGAGGAGTGAGGAGGAAGAGAGAGGAGGAAGAGAGAGGAGGAAGAGAGAGGAAGAGGAGAGAGGAGGAAGGGAGAGGAGAAGAGAGACGAGGAAGAGAGAGGAGGAAGGAGAGGAGGAAGAGAGAGGAAGAGGAGAGAGCAGGAAGAGAGAGGAGAAGAGAGAGGAGGAAGAGAGAGGAGCAAGAAGAGGAGGAAGAGAGAGCAGGAAGAGAGAGGAGAAGAGAGAGAAGAGGAGAGAGGAGGAGAGAGGAGGAAGAGAGAGGAGGAAGAGAGAGTGGGAAGACAGAGGAGGAAGAGAGAGGAGGAAGAGAGAGGAGAAGAGAGAGGAAGAGTAGAGTGAAGGAAGAGAGGTGGAAGATGAGGAGGAAGAGAGAGGAGGAAGCGAGAGGAGGAAGAGAGAGGAAGAGGAGAGAGGAAGAGGAGAGAGGAGGAGAGAGGAGGAAGGAGAGAGGAGGAAGAGAGAGGAGGAAGAGAGAGGAGGAAGAGAGAGGAAGAAGAGAGAGGAAGAGGAGAGAGGATGAAGAGAGAGGAAGAGAGAGAGGAAGAGCAGAGAGGAGGAGGACAGAGGAGGAAGAGAGAGGAGGAAGAGAGAGTAGGAGAGAGAGGAGGAAGAGAGAGGAGGAAGAGAGATGAGAAGAGAGAGGAGGAAGAGAGAGGAGGAAGAAAGAGGAAGATCAGAGAGGAGGAAGAGAGAGGAAGAGGAGAGAGGAGGAAGAGAGAGGAGGAAGAGAGAGGAGGAAGGGAGAGGAGGAAGAGAGAGCAGGAAGAGAGAGGAAGAGGAGAGAGGAGGAGAGAGGAGGAAGAGAGAGGAAGAAGAGAGAGGAGGAAGAGAGAGGACGAAGAGAGAGGAGGAAGAGAGGTGAGGAAGAGAGAGAAGAGCAGAGAGGAGGAGAGAGCAGAAAGAGAGACGAGGAAGAGAGAGGAGGAAGAGAGAGGAGGAAGAGAGAGGAGGAAGAGAGAGGAGGAAGAGAGAGGAGGAAGAGAGAGGAGGAAGGGTGAGGAGGAAGAGAGAGGAGGAAGAGAGAGGAGAAAGAGAGACGAGGAAGAGAGAGGACGAAGAGAGAGGAAGAAGAGAGAGGAAGAGGAGAGAGGAGGAAGAGAGAGGAGGAAGAGAGAGGAGGAAGAGAGAGGAAGGCAGAGAGGTGGGGAGAGAGGAGGAAGAGAGAGGAGGAAGAGAGAGGAAGAGGAGAGAGGAGGAGAGAGGAGGAAGAGAGAGGAGGAAGAGAGAGGAGGAAGAGAGAGGAGGAAGAGAGAGGAGAGGAGAGAGGAGGAGAGAGAGGAGAAGAGAGAGGAAGAAGAGAGAGGAGGAAGAGTGAGGAGGAAGAGAGAGGAGGAAGAGTGAGGAGGAAGGGAGAGGAGGAAGAGAGAGGAAGAGCAGAGAGGAGGAAGAGAGAGGAGAAAGAGAGACAAAGAAGAGAGAGAAGGAAGAGAGAGGAGGAAGAGAGAGGAGGAAGAGTGAGGAGGAAGGGAGAGGACGAGAGAGAGGAAGAAGAGAGAGGAAGAGGAGAGAGGAGGAAGAGAGAGGAGGAAGACAGAGGAAGCAGAGAGGAGGAGAGCAGAGGAGGAAGAGAGAGGAGGAAGAGAGAGGGAAGAGAGAGGAAGAAGAGAGAGGAGGAAGAGAGAGGAAGAGGAGAGAGGAGGAGTGAGGAGGAAGAGAGAGGAGGAAGAGAGAGGAGGAAGAGAGATGAGGAAGAGAGAGGAGGAAGAGAGATGAGGAAGAGAGATGAGGAGAGAGAGAGGAGAAGAGAGAGGAGGAAGAGAGAGGAGGAAGAGAGAGGAAGATCAGAGAGGAGGAAGAGAGAGGAAGAGGAGAGAGGAGGAAGAGAGAGGAGGAAGAGAGAGGAGGAAGGGAGAGGAGGAAGAGAGAGGCAGGAAGAGAGAGGAAGATGAGAGAGGAGGAGAGAGGAGGAAGAGAGAGAAAGGGAAGAGAGAGAAAGAAGAGAGAGGAGGAAGAGAGAGGAGGAAGAGAGAGGAGGAAGAGAGAGGAGGAAGAGAGAGAAAGAGCAGAGAGGAGGAGAGAAGAGAAAGAGAGACGAGGAAGAGAGAGGAGGAAGAGAGAGGAGGAAGAGAGAGTAGGAAGAGAGAGGAGGAAGAGAGAGGAGGAAGAGAGAGGACGAAGAGAGAGGAAGAAATGAGAGGAAGAGGAGAGAGGAGGAAGAGAGAGGAGGAAGAGAGAGGAGGAAGAGAGAGGAAGAGCAGAGAGGTGGAGGACAGAGGAGGAAGAGAGAGGAGGAAGAGAGAGGAAGAACAGAGAAGAGGAAGAGAGAGGAAGAGGAGAGAGGAGGAGTGAGGAGGAAGAGAGAGGAGAAAGAGAGACGAGGAAGAGAGAGGAGGAAGAGAGAGGAGGAAGAGAGAGGAGGAAGAGAGAGGAGGAAGAGAGAGAACGAAGAGAGAGGAAGAAGTGAGAGGAAGAGGAGAGAGGAGGAAGAGAGGAGGAAGAGAGAGGAGGAAGAGAGAGGAAGAGCAGAGAGGTGGAGGACAGAGGAGGAAGAGAGAGGAGGAAGAGAGAGGAAGAAGAGAGAGGAGGAAGAGAGAGGAAGAGGAGAGAGGAGGAGTGAGGAGGAAGACAGAGGAGGAAGAGAGAGGAGGAAGAGAGAGGAGGAAGAGAGAGGAAGAGGAGAGAGGAGGAGAGAGGAGGAAGAGAGAGGAAGAAGAGAGAGGAGAAAGAGAGAGGAGGAAGAGAGACGAGGAAGAGAGAGGAGAAGAGTGAGGAGGAAGGGAGAGGACGAAGAGAGAGGAAGAAGTGAGAGGAAGAGGAGAGAGGAGGAAGAGAGAGGAGGAAGAGAGAGGAGGAGGAGAGAGGAGGAAGAGAGAGGAGGAAGAGTGAGGAGGAAGAGAGAGGAGGAAGAGAGAGGAAGAGGAGAGAGGAGGAAGAGAGAGCAGGAAAAGAGTGGAGAAGAGAGAGGAGGAAGAGAGAGGAGGAAGAGAGAGGAGGAAGAGAGAGGAAGAGGAGAGAGGAGGAAGAGAGATGAGGAAGAGAGAGGAGGAAGAGAGAGGAAGAAGAGAGAGGAAGAGTAGAGAGAAGGAAGAGAGTGGTGGAAGATTGAGGAGGAAGAGAGAGGAGGAAGCGAGAGGAGGAAGAGAGAGGAAGAGGAGAGAGGAAGAGGATGAGAGGAGGAGAGAGGAGGAAGAGAGAGGAGGAAGAGAGAGGAGGAAGAGAGAGGAGGAAGAGAGAGAAAGAAGAGAGAGGAAGAGGAGAGAGGAGGAAGAGAGAGGAGGAAGAGAGAGGAAGAGCAGAGAGGAGGAGGACAGAGGAGGAAGAGAGAGGAGGAAGACAGAGGAGCTAGAGAGAGGAAGAAGAGAGAGGAGAAAGAGAGAGGAAGAGGAGAGAGGAGGAGTGAGGAGGAAGAGAGAGGAGGAAGAGAGAGGAGGAAGAGAGATGAGGAAGAGAGAGGAGGAAGAGAGATGAGGAAGAGAGATGAGGGAGAGAGAGGAGGAAGAGAGAGGAGGAAGAGAGAGGAGGAAGAGAGAGGAAGATCAGAGAGGAGGAAGAGAGAGGAAGAGGAGAGAGGAGGAAGAGAGAGGAGGAAGAGAGAGGAGGAAGGGAGAGGAGGAAGAGAGAGCAGGAAGAGAGAGGAAGAGGAGAGAGGAGGAGAGAGGAGGAAGAGAGAGGAAGAAGAGAGAGGAGGAAGAGAGGGGAGGAAGAGAGAGGAGGAAGAGAGAGGAGGAAGAGAGAGAAAGAGCAGAGAGGAGGAGAGAGGAGAAAGAGAGACGAGGAAGAGAGAGGAGGAAGAGAGAGGAGGAAGAGAGAGGAGGAAGAGAGAGGAGGAAGAGAGAGGAGGAAGGGTGAGAAGGAAGAGAGAGGACGAAGAGAGATGAAGAAGTGAGAGGAAGAGGAGAGAGGAGGAAGAGAGAGGAGGAAGAGAGAGGAGGAAGAGAGAGGAAGAGCAGAGAGGTGGTGGACAGAGGAGGAAGAGAGAGGAGGAAGAGAGAGAAGGAAGAGAGAGGAGGAAGAGAGAGGAGGAAGAGAGAGGAAGAGGAGAGAGGAGGAGAGAGGAGGAAGAGAGAGGAAGAAGAGAGAGGAGAAAGAGAGAGGAGGAAGAGAGACGAGGAAGAGAGAGGAGGAAGAGTGAGGAGGAAGGGAGAGGACGAAGAGAGAGGAAGAAGTGAGAGGAAGAGGAGAGAGGAGGAAGAGAGAGGAGGAAGAGAGAGGAGGAAGAGAGAGGAGGAAGAGAGAGGAGGAGGAGAGAGGAGGAAGAGAGAGGAGGAAGAGTGAGGAGGAAGAGAGAGGAGGAAGAGAGAGGAAGAAGAGAGAGCAGGAAGAGAGAGGAAGAGGAGAGAGGAGGAGAGAGGAGGAAGAGAGAGGAAGAAGAGAGAGGAGGAAGAGAGAGGAGGAAGAGAGAGGAGGAAGAGAGAGGAGGAAGAGAGAGAAAGAGCAGAGAGGAGGAGAGAGGAGAAAGAGAGACGAGGAAGAGAGAGGAGGAAGAGAGAGGAGGAAGAGAGAGGAGGAAGAGAGAGGAGGAAGAGAGAGGAGGAAGAGAGAGGACGAAGAGAGAGGAGGAAGGGAGAGGAGGAAGAGAGAGCAGGAAGAGAGAGGAAGAGGAGAGAGGAGGAGAGAGGAGGAAGAGAGAGGAAGAAGAGAGAGGAGGAATTGAGAGGAGGAAGAGAGAGGAGGAAGAGAGAGGAGGAAGAGAGAGAAAGAGCAGAGAGGAGGAGAGAGGAGAAAGAGAGACGAGGAAGAGAGAGGAGGAAGAGAGAGGAGGAAGAGAGAGGAGGAAGAGAGAGGAGGAAGAGAGAGGAGGAAGAGGGAGGACGAAGAGAGAGGAAGAAGTGAGAGGAAGAGGAGAGAGGAGGAAGAGAGGAGGAAGAGAGAGGAGGAAGAGAGAGGAAGAGCAGAGAGGTGGAGGACAGAGGAGGAAGAGAGAGGAGGAAGAGAGAGGAAGAAGAGAGAGGAGGAAGAGAGAGGAAGAGGAGAGAGGAGGAGTGAGGAGGAAGAGAGAGGAGCAAGAGAGAGGAGGAAGAGAGAGGAGGAAGAGAGAGGAAGAGGAGAGAGGAGGAGAGAGGAGGAAGAGAGAGGAAGAAGAGAGAGGAGAAAGAGAGAGGAGGAAGAGAGACGAGGAAGAGAGAGGAGGAAGAGTGAGGAGGAAGGGAGAGGACGAAGAGAGAGGAAGAAGTGAGAGGAAGAGGAGAGAGGAGGAAGAGAGAGGAGGAAGAGAGAGGAGGAGGAGAGAGGAGGAAGAGAGAGGAGGAAGAGTGAGGAGGAAGAGAGAGGAGGAAGAGAGAGGAAGAGGAGAGAGGAGGAAGAGAGAGCAGGAAAAGAGTGGAGGAAGAGAGAGGAGGAAGAGAGAGGAGGAAGAGAGAGGAGGAAGAGAAAGGAAGAGGAGAGAGGAGGAATAGAGATGAGGAAGAGAAAGGGAGAGAGGAGGAGAGAGGAGGAAGAGAGAGGAGGAAGAGAGAGGAGGAAGAGAGAGGAGGAAGAGAGAGGAGGAAGAGAGAGGAGGAAGAGAGAGGAGGAAGAGAGAGCAGGAAGAGAGAGGAAGAAGAGAGAGGAAGAGTAGAGAGAAGGAAGAGAGTGGTGGAAGATTGAGGAGGAAGAGAGAGGAGGAAGCGAGAGGAGGAAGAGAGAGGAAGAGGAGAGAGGAAGAGGAGAGAGGAGGAGAGAGGAGGAAGAGAGAGGAGGAAGAGAGAGGAGGAAGAGAGAGGAGGAAGAGAGAGGAAGAAGAGAGAGGAAGAGGAGAGAGGAGGAAGAGAGAGGAGGAAGAGAGAGGAAGAGCAGAGAGGAGGAGGACAGAGGAGGAAGAGAGAGGAGGAAGAGAGAGGAGCTAGAGAGAGGAAGAAGAGAGAGGAGAAAGAGAGAGGAAGAGGAGAGAGGAGGAGTGAGGAGGAAGAGAGAGGAGGAAGAGAGATGAGGAAGAGAGAGGAGGAAGAGAGAGGAAGAGCAGAGAGGTGGTGGACAGAGGAGGAAGAGAGAGGAGGAAGAGAGAGGAGGTAGAGAGAGAAAGAAGAGAGAGGAGGAAGAGAGAGGAAGAGGAGAGAGGAGGAGTGAGGAGGAAGAGAGAGGAGGAAGAGAGAGGAGGAAGAGAGAGGAGGAAGAGAGAGGAAGAGGAGAGAGCAGGAGAGAGGAGGAAGAGAGAGGAAGAAGAGAGAGGATGAAGAGAGAGGAAGAGCAGAGAGGAGGAAGAGAGAGGAGAAAGAGAGACAAAGAAGAGAGAGAAGGAAGAGAGAGGAGGAAGAGAGAGGAGGAAGAGTGAGGAGGAAGGGAGAGGACGAAGAGAGAGGAAGAAGTGAGAGGAAGAGGAGAGAGGAGGAAGAGAGAGGAAGAGGAGAGAGTAGGAAGTAGAGAAGAGGAAGAGAGAGGAGGAAGAGGGAGGAGGAAGAGAGAGGAGGAAGAGAGAGGAAGAGGAGAGAGGAAGAAGGGAGAGGAGAAAGAGAGAGGAGGAAGAGAGAGAAGGAAGAGAGAGGAGGAGGAGAGAGGAGGAAGAGAGAGGAGGAAGAGTGAGGAGGAAGAGAGAGGAGGAAGAGAGAGGAAGAGGAGAGAGGAGGAAGAGAGAGGAGGAAAAGAGTGGAGGAAGAGAGAGGAGGAAGAGAGAGGAGGAAGAGAGAGGAGGAAGAGAGAGGAAGAGGAGAGAGGAGGAATAGAAAAGAGGAAGAGAGAGGGAGAGAGGAGGAGAGAGGAGGAAGAGAGAGGATGAAGAGAGAGGAGGAAGAGAGAGGAGGAAAAGAGATGAGGAAGAGAGAGGTGGGAGAGAGAGGAAGAGGAGAGAGGAGGAAGAGAGAGGAGGAAGAGAGAGGAGGAAGAGAGAGGAGGAAGAGAGAGGAAGAAGAGAGAGGAAGAGGAGAGAGGAGGAAGAGAGAGGAGGAAGCGAGAGGAGGTAGAGAGAGGAGGAAGAGAGAGGAGGAAGAGAGAGGAAGAGGAGAGAGGAGGAATAGAGAAGAGGAAGAGAGAGGGAGAGAGGAGGAGAGAGGAGGAAGAGAGAGGACGAAGAGAGAGGAGGTAGAGAGAGGAGGAAGAGAGAGGAGGAAGAGAGAGGGGAAGAGATAGGAAGAAGAGAGAGGAAGATGAGGGAGGAGGATGAGAGAGGAGTAAGAGAGAGGAGGAAGAGAGAGGAGGAAGAGAGAGGAAGAAGAGAGAGGAAGAGGAGAGAGGAGGAAGAGAGAGGAGGAAGAGAGAGGAGGTAGAGAGAGGAAGAAGAGAGAGGAGGAAGAGAGAGGAAGAGGAGAGAGGAGGAGTGAGGAGGAAGAGAGAGGAGGAAGAGAGAGGAGGAAGAGAGAGGAGGAAGAGAGAGGAAGAGGAGAGAGGAGGAAGGGATAGGAGAAAGAGAGACGAGGAAGAGAGAGGAGGAAGGGAGAGGAGGAAGAGAGAGGAAGAGGAGAGAGCAGGAAGAGAGAGGAGAAAGAGAGAGGAGGAAGAGAGAGGAGCAAGAAAGAGGAGGAAGAGAGAGCAGGAAGAGAGAGGAGAAAGAGAGAGGAAGAGGAGAGAGGATGAGAGAGGAGGAAGAGGGAGGAGGAAGAGAGAGGAGGAAGAGAGAGGAAGAAGAGAGAGGAAGAGTAGAGTGAAGGAAGAGAGGTGGAAGATTGAGGAGGAAGAGAGAGGAGGAAGAGAGAGGAAGAGCAGAGAGGAGGAGGACAGAGGAGGAAGAGAGAGTAGGAAGAGAGAGGAGGAAGAGAGAGGAGGAAGAGAGATGAGGAAGAGAGAGGAGGAAGAGAGAGGAGGAAGAGAGAGGAAGATCAGAGAGGAGGAAGAGAGAGGAAGAGGAGAGAGGAGGAAGAGAGAGGAGGAAGAGAGAGGAGGAAGGGAGAGGAGGAAGAGAGAGCAGGAAGAGAGAGGAAGAGGAGAGAGGAGGAGAGAGGAGGAAGAGAGAGGAAGAAGAGAGAGGAGGAAATAGAGAGGACGAAGAGAGAGGAGGAAGAGAGAGGAGGAAGAGAGAGAAAGAGCAGAGAGGAGGAGAGAGGAGAAAGAGAGACGAGGAAGAGAGAGGAGGAAGAGAGAGGAGGAAGAGAGAGGACGAAGAGAGAGGAAGAAGTGAGAGGAAGAGGAGAGAGGAGGAAGAGAGAGGAGGAAGAGAGAGGAGGAAGAGAGAGGAAGAGCAGAGAGGTGGAGGAGAGAGGAGGAAGAGAGAGGAGGAAGAGAGAGGAGGAAGGGAGAGGAGGAAGAGAGAGCAGGAAGAGAGAGGAAGAGGAGAGAGGAGGAGAGAGGAGGAAGAGAGAGGAAGAAGAGAGAGGAGGAAGAGAGAGGACGAAGAGAGAGGAGGAAGAGAGAGGAGGAAGAGAGAGAAACAGCAGAGAGGAGGAGAGAGGAGGAAGAGAGAGGAGGAAGAGACAGGAGGAAGGGTGAGGAGGAAGAGAGAGGACGAAGAGAGAGGAAGAAGTGAGAGGAAGAGGAGAGAGGAGGAAGAGAGAGGAGGAAGAGAGAGGAGGAAGAGAGAGGAAGAGCAGAGAGGTGGAGGACAGAGGAGGAAGAGAGAGGAGGAAGAGAGAGGAGGTAGAGAGAGGAAGAAGAGAGAGGAGGAAGAGAGAGGAAGAGGAGAGAGGAGGAGTGAGGAGGAAGAGAGAGGAGGAAGAGAGAGGAGGAAGAGAGAGGAGGAAGAGAGAGGAGGAAGAGAGAGGAAGAGGAGAGAGGAGGAGAGAGGAGGAAGAGAGAGGAAGAAGAGAGAGGAGGAAGAGAGAGGAGGAAGAGAGAGGAGGAAGAGTGAGGAGGAAGGTAGAGGAGGAAGAGAGAGGAAGAGCAGAGAGGAGGAAGAGAGAGGAGAAAGAGAGACAAAGAAGATAGAGAAGGAATAGAGAGGAGGAAGAGAGAGGAGGAAGAGTGAGGAGGAAGGGAGAGGACGAAGAGAGAGGAAGAAGTGAGAGGAAGAGGAGAGAGGAGGAAGGGAGAGGAGGAAGAGAGAGGAGGAAGAGAGAGGAGGAAGAGAGAGGAAGAGGAGAGAGGAGGAAGAGAGAGGAGGAAAAGAGTGGAGGAAGAGAGAGGAGGAAGAGAGAGGAGGAAGAGAGAGGAGGAAGAGAGAGGAAGAGGAGAGAGGAGGAATAGAGAAGAGGAAGAGAGAGGGAGAGAGGAGGAGAGAGGAGGAAGAGAGAGGACGAAGAGAGAGGAGGAAGAGAGAGGAGGAAAAGAGATGAGGAAGAGAGAGGTGGAAGAGAGAGGAAGAGGAGAGAGGAGGAAGAGAGAGGAGGAAGAGAGAGGAGGAAGAGAGAGGAAGAAGAGAGAGGAAGAGGAGAGAGGAGGAAGAGAGAGGAGGAAGCGAGAGGAGGTAGAGAGAGGAGGAAGAGAGAGGAGGAAGAGAGAGGAAGAGGAGAGAGGAGGAATAGAGAAGAGGAAGAGAGAGGGAGAGAGGAGGAGAGAGGAGGAAGAGAGAGGATTAAGAGAGAGGAGGTAGAGAGAAGAGGAAGAGAGAGGAGGAAGAGAGAGGGGGAAGAGAGAGGAAGAAGAGAGAGGAAGATGAGGGAGGAGGATGAGAGAGGAGTAAGAGAGAGGAGGAAGAGAGAGGAGGAAGAGAGAGGAAGAAGAGAGAGGAAGAGGAGAGAGGAGGAAGAGAGAGGAGGAAGAGAGAGGAGGTAGAGAGAGGAAGAAGAGAGAGGAGGAAGAGAGAGGAAGAGGAGAGAGGAGGAGTGAGGAGGAAGAGAGAGGAGGAAGAGAGAGGAGGAAGAAGGAGGAGGAAGAGAGAGGAAGAGGAGAGAGCAGGAAGGGAGAGGAGAAAGAGAGAGGAGGAAGAGAGAGGAGCAAGAAAGAGGAGGAAGAGAGAGCAGGAAGAGAGAGGAGAAAGAGAGAGGAAGAGGAGAGAGGAGGAGAGAGGAGGAAGAGAGAGGATGAAGAGAGAGTAGGAAGAGAGAGGAGGAAGAGAGAGGAGGAAGAGAGAGGAAGAAGAGAGAGGAAGAGTAGAGTGAAGGAAGAGAGGTGGAAGATTGAGGAGGAAGAGAGAGGAGGAAGAGAGAGGAAGAAGAGAGAGGAAGAGGAGAGAGGAGGAAGAGAGAGGAGGAAGAGAGAGGAAGAGCAGAGAGGAGGAGGACAGAGGAGGAAGAGAGAGGAGGAAGAGAGAGTAGGAAGAGAGTGGAGGAAGAGAGAGGAGGAAGAGAGATGAGGAAGAGAGAGGAGGAAGAGAGAGGAGGAAGAGAGAGGAAGATCAGAGAG